>WNWK01010656.1:24766-69032 GCA_009830355.1 Cherax destructor | reverse complement strand
ATTAACATTCCCTGTCTAGTAGTTCAACCACCTGTCTTATAACTCAGACTTGTCGCTCATAAATTGCTGTACACTTTCTGTTTTCCATTCTAGCTACTTAAATGATCAAGTATATTTATGTCATTAAAAATTCAAACTATATTTTTTTTATTTATCTCAGCTTATCAACGAGAAATTGAAATATTTAAAAATTTATCTTTGCATATTACATTCCTCTGCTTTCCCAGCAACTTTATGTAGAGTGGACGACAGGCATTAACCAATATGAGTTTTCTTAAGATGTTAATCAATTCCTCCAACACTTCTATATTGTCTTATAATTTCATAGTCTTGTGGAGTTTCTTTTTCAAATATTGTTATGCTTCCTCAATATAGAGTAAGTTGCTTTTAGCGCTGCCTACCATTATGTGTTTTGCCTTTGCTTGGCAAAATTAATAAAGTTGTGGGCATCATGGCTCTCATCATGGCTCTCATCATGGCTCTCATCATGGCTCTCATCATGGCACTCATCATGGCACTCATCATGGCTCATCATGGCACTCATCATGGCACTCATCATGGCTCTCATCATGGCTCTCATCATGGCACTCATCATGGATCTCATCATGGCTCTCATCATTGCACTCATCATGGCACTCATCATGGCTCTCATCATGGCTCTCATCATGGCACTCATCATGGCACTCATCATGGCTCTCATCATGGCACTCATCATGACACTCATCATGGCTCTCATCATGGCTCTCATCATGGCTCTCATCATGGCACTCATCATGGCTCTCATCATGGCTCTCATCATGGCTCTGTGCCAGTTTTTTTCTCTTGCTTGGTAGTGGCTCTATTGAGGGTAAATTATTAATTTCAGTTGCACATTTATTTGTATTACTCTTTTAAAAAACACTTTATTTTGCTCTGATATAATTTGCAATCACCAACAACCTGACTGGTCAAGGATCCCATGCTATCATCTCCCACTTGGGATTAACGCTTCATAAAATGCAGTATAACCTATAATAATTGTCTCAAGACATTATTTTCGCTGAATCTCGTACGATTCTTATAATAGATCATTGTTTACATGGTTGAATTTACATGCAATGAGCTGTTATCTTTAGCTGATTTCAAAGCCCAGCTCTTTCTAAGTTATACCTTCGATACGACACTCAACAGTTAGCTAACACCCAGGTACCTACTAACACCCAGATACCTACTAACACCCAGGTACCTACTAACACCCAGGTATCTACTAACACCCAGGTACCTACTAACACCCAGATACCTACTAACAACCAGGTACCTACTAACACCCAGGTATCTACTAACACCCAGATACCTACTAACAACCAGATACCTACTAACACCCAGGTACCTACTAACACCCAGGTACCTACTAACACCCAAGTACCTACTAACACCCAGATACCTACTAACACCCAGGTACCTACTAACACCCAGGTACCTACTAACACCCAGGTACCTACTAACACCCAGGTACCTACTAACACCCAGGTACCTACTAACACTCAGGTACCTACTAACACCCAGGTACCTAATAACACTCAGGTACCTACTAACACCCAGATACCTACTAACACACAGATACCTACTAACACCCAGGTACCTACTAACACCCAGGTACCTACTAACACCCAGGTACCTACTAACACCCAGATACCTACTAACACCCAGGTACCTACTAACACCCAGGTACCTACTAACACCCAGGTACCTACTAACACCCAGGTACCTACTAACACCCAGGTACCTACTAACACCCAGGTACCTACTAACACTCAGGTACTTACTAACACCCAGGTACCTAATAACACCCAGGTACCTACTAACACCCAGATACCTACTAACACCCAGATACCTACTTACACCCAGGTACCTACTAACACCCAGGTACCTACTAACACCCAGGTACCTAATGACACTCAGGTACCTACTAACACCCAGGTACCTACTAACACTCAGGTACCTACTAACACCCAGGTACCTACTAACACCCAGGTACCTACTAACACCCAGATACCTAATAACACCCAGGTACCTACTAACACCAAGGTACCTACTAACACCCAGGTACCTACTAACATCCAGGTACCTACTAACACCCAGCTACCTAATAACACCCAGGTACCTACTAACACCCAGGTACCTACTAACACCCAGGTACCTACTAACACCCAGATACCTAATTACTGGTATCTGGGGCAACAGTACCGTAGCTTTTATGTTTGAAACAATAATGGTAATTTTATCATTTGAAAATAATGCTACTTGTTCCCTTGTTATTCGAGAATGAAATTTCCCAACTCGGAAATGGTTTGCAAGATTCACATTGACTGATACTTTGATGTATCAGACCGATCGTATGATAATGTGGTGGTGGTCATCATCATGTGGTGTTCATGATCATGTGGGGGTGGTCATCATCATGTGGTGTTCATGATCATATGGGGGTGGTCATCATCATGTGGTGTTCATGATCATGTGGGGTGGTCATCATCATGTGGTGTTCATGATCATGTGGTGGCGTTCATGATAATGTGGTGTTCATGATCATGTGGGGGTGGTCATCATCATGTGGTGTTCATGATCATGTAGTGGTGGTCATCATCATGTGGTGTTCATGATCATGTGGTGGTGTTCATGATAATGTGGTGTTCATGATCATGTGTGGGTGTTCATGATAATGTGGTGTTCATGATCATGTGGGGGTGGTCATCATCATGTGGTGTTCATGATCATGTGGTGGTGTTCATGATAATGTGGTGTTCATGATCATGTGGGGGTGTTCATGATAATGTGGTGTTCATGATCATGTGGGGGTGGTCATCATCATGTGGTGGTGTTCATGATAATGTGGTGGTGTTCATGATAATGTGGTGGTGTTCATGATCATGTGGTGGTGGTCATCATCATGTGGTGTTCATGATCATGTAGTGGTGGTCATCATCATGTGGTGTTCATGATCATGTGGTGGTGTTCATGATAATGTGGTGGTGTTCATGATCATGTGGTGGTGGTCATCATCATGTGGTGTTCATGATCATGTAGTGGTGGTCATCATCATGTGGTGTTCATGATCATGTGGTGGTGGTCATCATCATGTGGTGGTGTTCATGATCATGTGGTGGTGTTCATGATAATGTGGTGGTGTTCATGATAATGTGGTGGTGTTCATGATAATGTGGTGGTGTTCATGATAATGTGGTGGTGTTTATGATAATGTGGTGGTGTTCATGATAATGTGGTGGTGTTCATGATAATGTGGTGGTGTTCATGATAATGTGGTGGTGTTCATGATAATGTGGTGGTGTTCATGATAATGTGGTGGTGTTCATGATCATGTGGGGGTGGTCATCATCATGTGGTGTTCATGATTATGTGGTGGTGGTCATCATCATGTGGTGGTGTTCATGATCATGTGGTGGTGTTCATGATAATGTGGTGGTGTTCATGATAATGTGGTGGTGTTCATGATAATGTGGTGGTGTTCATGATAATGTGGTGGTGTTCATGATAATGCGGTGGTGTTCATGATAATGTGGTGGTGTTCATGATAATGTGGTGGTGTTCATGATAATGTGGTGGTGTTCATGATAATGTGGTGGTGTTCATGATAATGTGGTGGTGTTAATCATCATGTGGTGTTCATGATAATGTGGTGGTGTTCATGATAATGTGGTGGTGTTCATGATCTTGTGGTGTTCATGATAATGTGGTGGTGTTCATCATCATGTGGTGTTCATGATAATGTGGTGGTGTTATGATAATGTGGTGGTGTTCATGATAATGTGGTGGTGTTCATGATCTTGTGGTGTTCATGATAATGTGGTGGTGTTCATGATCATGTGGTGTTCATGATCATGTGGTGGTGTTCATGATAATGTGGTGGTGTTCATGATCTTGTGGTGTTCATGATAATGTGGTGGTGTTCATGATCATGTGGTGTTCATGATCATGTGGTGTTCATGATCATGTGGTGTTCATGATAATGTGGTGGTGTTCATCATCATGTGGTGTTCATGATCATGTAGTGTTCATGGTTATATTGTGATGATGGTGTTCATGGTGTTCCTGGCCTTGTGGTGGTGTCTACGATATTTTTGAGATATTACTTCACATTTACTTGCAAAGTACATGTTGTGAATATAATAACGATATACAGTACCGACCAGTAGATAAGTACGACACAGGTGTACCAGTTAGGTATCTTTATCTCGAAACGTTTCTCCTACACTGTCGGCTTCATCAGTCGAATACAGAGATTGCAGATATGTAGACAGAAGACGCAGTGGAGAGGTGAAGATGTGATCAGTCCATCTACCTTGAAGGAGTAGTGTGACTATCAAGTTCAAGACTATCAAGTTGAAGACTATCAAGTTGAAGACTATCAAGTTGAAGACTATCAAGTTGAAGACTATCAAGTTGAAGACTATCAAGTTGAAAATATCAAACCACACTGACCACCTCAATCTTCTCCTTCTAGTCTTGTGTTGTCTTAATATTTGCAACTTGTGTATTCAACTGATGAAGTCTACTGTGTAGGCGAAACGTTTCTGAATAAAGACACGCAACGGTTGCTCATTTATCTTGCTTATATGCAGTATATGTTGGGAAACTGACATACACTTTCACACTGACAGTATTGAGGGGACAGCGTGGAGGAGGAAGTGATATTGTCACTTTCTGCAAACTCTCCAACACCAACAAATATCTTTGAAGTGATATCGAATGAAAATGAACTTTTGTAGGAATTGCTGGTAAACGTTTATACAGCTGAAGCCCCGGCAATGTTTGGTTCTCTCACCATCTCAAATTGTGGTTAATTGTGTAACAATTACAAGTCGATTGAAAACACTGTAAATCAGCTATTGAGCCATTCATAATTTGAGAGATAAAGACTGCTTTATTTCATTATGATTTTCTTTTTTAACTCAATGGCTGTCTTACACCAAGCCAGGGTGACCTGATTTTTTTTAACATTTAGTAATTTATACAGTAGGAGGAGTTACTAGCCACTGCTCTCTGCATTTTAGTTACCTATTATGACATGCATGGCTTACGGAAGAAGGATTCTTCCAATTCCCCATAAATATGGTTAAAAATTACCATTTGTGATTTACCCCTCACATCTATCAAAAGGAATAAGTGAAGGGTTTAAAGCAACTGACTTTGCAAAGTTTATAAATAAACAAATTTGTTGATATATAAACAAGTATGGCAAAGTTAGTGAGTACATTAAAGAATACATTTAAGCTAGTGGGCAAGTGAAATTTTTGCTAATGCAACTCTTGACAGATTGTGCCAGTCCTGTTTTAATAATTTAGGATGAAAAATACCCCGGAAGTTTTCAGTGCGATATTCATATTGTTATGTGAGTTGTGGAAGATGTGGTATACTTATCGTTATTTATCCTGGGAATTCTTGTTTGGAATGATTGTGTATTTTTTTGAATGGATGTCCCATGCATAATTAACTGTTAATCTATGAAGTGAGTTTGTTCAAACCTCATTCAGTCCCTAAGTTATATTATAGACCAAGTGGCTCTAGTAAATGTTGAAGAAGCAATAATTAACTTTCTGGTTCAGCAGAAATGGAGAACTGTGATGATGTTTCAGGACAAGGTACGTAGGTTATTATAGAGGCTTTTGTCTTAACCTGTAATAAAGTTACATCATCTCTCACTCTGTTTACCAGAGTACTAAGGTAAGAATGTTTCAATATAGGTAATCATGTGATTGAGAACTTAATATGTGAAATTGATCATTACTAGTGTTCCGTATACTAGTGTTGGAAACTTAACTATGTGAAATTCGTATTACTAGTGTTCCGGTATTACTAGTGTTCCGGTATTACTAGTGTTCCGGTATTACTAGTGTTCCGGTATTACTAGTGCCGGTATTACTAGTGCTCCGGTATTACTAGTGTTCCGGTATTACTAGTGTTCCGGTATTACTAGTGTTCCGTTATTACTAGTGTTCCGGTATTACTAGTGTTCCGGTATTACTAGTGTTCCGGTATTACTAGTGCACGGTTTTATGTGCTCCGGTATTACTAGTGTTCCGGTATTACTAGTGTTCCGGTATTACTAGTGCTCCGTATTACTAGTGTTCCGGTATTACTAGTGTCCGGTATTACTAGTGTCCAGTATTACTAGTGTTCCGGTATTACTAGTGTCCGGTATTACTAGTGTTCGTATTACTAGTGTTCCGGTATTACTAGTGTTCCGGTATTACTAGTGTTCCGGTATTACTAGTGTTCCGGTATTACTAGTGTTCCGGTATTACTAGTGTTCCGGTATTACTAGTGTTCCGGTATTACTAGTGTTCCGGTATTACTAGTGTTCCGGTATTACTAGTGTCGTACTGTCCGGATATTCGGTATTACTGTGTTCCGGTATTACTAGTGTTCCGGTATTACTAGTGTTCCGGTATTACTAGTGTTCCGGTATTACTAGTGTTCCGGTATTACTAGTGCTTCCGGTATTACTAGTGTTCCGGTATTACTAGTGTTCCGGTATTACTAGTGTTCCGGTATTACTAGTGTTCCGGTATTACTAGTGTTCCGGTATTACTAGTGTTCCGGTATTACTAGTGCTCCGGTATTACTAGTGTTCCGGTATTACTAGTGCTCCGGTATTACTAGTGTCCGGTATTACTAGTGTTCCGGTATTACTAGTGTTCCGGTATTACTAGTGTTCCGGTATTACTAGTGCTCCGGTATTACTAGTGCTCCGGATTACTAGTGTTCCGGTATTACTAGTTGTATTACTAGTGTCCGGTATTACTAGTGCTCCGGTATTACTAGTGTCCGGTATTACTAGTGTCGATTAGTGCTCCGGTATTACTAGTGTTCCGGTATTACTAGTGCTCCGGTATTACTAGTGTTCGGTATTACTAGTGTCCGGTATTACTAGTGCTCCGGTATTACTAGTGCATTCTCGGTATTACTAGTCTCGGTATTACTAGTGCTCCGGTATTAGTCCTAGTGTCCGGTATTACTAGTGCTCCGGTATTACTAGTGTCCGGTATTACTAGTGCTCCGGTATTACTAGTGCTCCGGTATTACTAGTGTTCCGGTATTACTAGTGCTCCGGTATTACTAGTGCTCCGGTATTACTAGTCCGGTATTACTAGTGCTCCGGTATTACTAGTGCTCCGGTATTACTAGTGCTCCGGTATTACTAGTGCTCCGGTATTACTAGTGCTCCGGTATTATTCGATATGTGTCCGGTATTACTAGTGCTCCGGTATTACTAGTGCTCCGGTATTACTAGTGCTCCGGTATTACTAGTGCTCCGGTATTACTAGTGTTCCGGTATTACTAGTGCTCCGGTATTACTAGTGCTCCGGTATTACTAGTGCTCCGGTATTACTAGTGCTCCGGTATTACTAGTGCTCCGGTATTACTAGTGTCTCCCGGTATTACTAGTGTCCGGTATTACTAGTGTCGGTATTACTAGTGCTCCGGTATTATGCTAAGTGTCCGGTATTACTAGTGCTCCGGTATTACTAGTGTCCGGTATTATCTATACTAGTGCTCCGGTATTACTAGTGCTCCGGTATTACTAGTGCTCCGGTATTACTAGTGCTCCGGTATTACTAGTGCTCCGGTATTACTAGTGCTCCGGTATTACTAGTGCTCCGGTATTACTAGTGCTCCGGTATTACTAGTGTTCCGGTATTACTAGTGCTCCGGTATTACTAGTGCTCCGGTATTACTAGTGCTCCGGTATTACTAGTGCTCGGTATTACTAGTGCATCGGATTACTAGTGTTCGGTATTACTAGTGCTCCGGTATTACAGTGCTCCGGTATTACTAGTGCTCCGTATTACGGTTTATTAGTGCTCCGGTATTACTAGTGCTCGGTATTACTAGTGTCCGGTTTACTAGTGTCGGTATTACTAGTGCTCCGGTATTACTAGTGCTCCGTATTACTAGTCCTCGTATTACTAGTGTCTGGTATTACTAGTGCTCGGTATTACTAGTGCTCCGGTATTAATGTCGTAGTAACTGTCGGTATTACTAGTGTTCTGGTATTACTAGTGCTCCGGTATTACTAGTGCTCCGGTATTACTAGTGTTCCGGTATTACTAGTGCTCCGGTATTACTAGTGCTCCGGTATTACTAGTGCTCCGGTATTACTAGTGCTCCGGTATTACTAGTGTTCCGGTATTACTAGTGCTCCGGTATTACTAGTGCTCCGGTATTACTAGTGCTCCGGTATTAAGACGATAGGATCCGCTACTATGGCTGCTGATTGATGAAAGTGCTGCTGTGATGGAGAAGTGGCTGCTGTGATGAGAAGTGGCTGCGTGATGGAAGTGGCTTGTTGATGAGAATGGCGCTGTTGATGGAGATCCAGTGGCTTCTATGCTGGAGAGTAGCTGCTGTTGATGGAGAAGTGGCTGCTGTTGATGGAGAAGTGGCTGCTGTTGATGGAGAAGTGGCTGCTGTTGATGGAGAAGTGGCTGCTGTTGATGGAGAAGTGGCTGCTGGAAGTACACTTGTGCATCTATGTGACTGTTGAAAAGAAGACCTTGTCTTTAATCTTAACAATGAAAACAAATTGAGTCTACTTAATATGCCTTTCCTTACCCACCAAAGGGTCTTAGTGAATATAACCCACTGCTGCTTCAGCAGAAAATAAAAAAAAACATAATCAGAGATTACTCCTCTCTGCATTGTTTCTAAACATGAACTACATTAAAGATTCAGAGAATGATGTAGTAGACGTCCTGTCGAGGTGTGCCATGAAAATATTTAGCATGCTTTGTTGTAGTTTGTCAGGTCTCTAAGTTGAATGTTTTTGCAGTGGTGTACTTTTAGCGAGTCTGGACGCCCCCTTCCAGACATCCAGCTGACACACAGAGTCTGGACGCCCCCTTCCAGACATCCAGCTGACACACAGACTGGTCACAGCCCAAAGTGAGTGTCATAGTATTTATTTTCCTGATTGAGGCAAAATTTGGATTCTTCTCTGACGTAGGTGTTCCAGGATGTCCTCAGATAAAGTCTTTCCAACAGGTGTAATGTTTACTTTTATGGTCCTTTCGGTCCATTCATGTTTTCTTATTTTTTTACAGAATCCTCTCAATTATAATAGTGAAAGCTGTGTGATGTTTGATCTGGTAATGGTGCTAGTTGCAATGCCTCACCGTATTAAATCATAGGAATTAACTTTAAGGTCTCACCATCACTAAATGGCTTCAGCAAGCTGAGTCATCTTGACATATCACACTCTATGTGAACTTTTACAAACTCTCTTCTTTGTATAAGATACTACCCGAACTTTTGTTCTGTTTCGCATGTCATCTGTGTCAGATGTCGTCCAGGATAACCAGCTGCTTCCTGAATCACTGCAGTAACACATACTAGTCTATCGTACAATATCTGATTTATTAGGTATGCTCACTGATTAGGCATACTCATTGTGTTACTACTGCTGCATAAATTTTGTATAACAGTGCTAGGAGTGTACGGCTAAATGTGTATTTCTGTCATATAATTCTTAAGTAAAGTTTTGTAGTACTGTATATTTCCATTGACGAATCTTAGTGTTTAATATACTGATATAATGTTTAATATTTTATAACTCACAATATGGATGAAATTAACATAACCGCAACAAACATACACGGCGGTATAACTTATTAAATACTTCACAGCTGGGACGGTATCCATTATAGGTCCCAAGTCTATGCATTTGTTTCATTTCATCCACATTGTCGCTTTGGGAAATTATGTGAATAATGACAATGAAAGAACATAGATTTAACATCTCATTGACTTATGGCATGTTTTTAGGATGGCGAGATCATTGACACCAGACAACGATGTCTCACCTCTGTAACCATTACAGCATCCCAGGATTTTTATTAAGTTCATTATGTAGTCCAAGTGTCCTTAACCGTGGGTATCCATACCCCTTGGAGGTATGGCAATCAAATAATGAGGGTATGGACTTGATCTCTTAACAATTTAAAAAAAACAAATTGTTGTTAGATAATAATAAACTATCACATGTTCTATTCCTAGATATCTACTATATGTAAAGTGAAACAATGCTAGTGACATCTTTTGATGTCATACTAGTACCTAATAGGACTGGTGATGATTTTGACAGTCTGGTGAAGGGGTTATGGGGACATATTGGGCAGACTGAAATTGTAAAAGGTTAAGAACCTTGATTTAAACATTGAAATTTAGTTAATTTACATATAATGTAAACACTAAGCTCTGTGCACAATATATTAAATAATAACCAAGAAGTTTGTTTCTCCGAAGTGGAATCTTGAGAAATTGCTGAACTTAGGAAGGCCTCATCGAATAGGCTTCGAAAGTTTGATCGACTGTGCATGGTCAGTAGGGTAAGATTCATTGAAAAATTGGCATATGCAGGTGCAATGGGATCAAAATTGTTGGAACCATATCCAGCATCCTGGACTGGTTCTGATAACTTCCATGACCATCAATGACTTACCTTCAAAAGAGCGAGAATAAAATTCAAGAGTAAAGATGTAAATTCTGTCATTTTACGGGCAAAATTTTTGTTCCCATTAAATCTTTATAAATAAATTTCAATTTACATCTTCTAAAAAGCAGCAATATTTAGTAGCTGACATATCTTACGGCCAGGATAGTACAAATCAAGTTTTGTTTGAGTGCAGGTAATAGTTAAAAAAATCTTGAACCCTTTTGAATTCTTGCCAAACTAGAGAATGGCTCATCTGATCGGCTTCAAATTTTTAGCACTGTTGTATTTTCCTGCACGCAAGGGTCGTGCTGTTACTGTGTGGCGTAAGTCCAAATTTGTCAGTTTAATTGAATAAATTGTAATATTTATATTCAATAAGAATGGAATGCTTTTCTGACCAGCATCAAAATATTAATGTTGCATTCTTTAAGACACATGTTACCTCATAAGTTTAGTCTGAGTCAGAGCAAATTTAAAATTTTAGTGAAATTGTTGAAACAAGTGGAATGGCTGGAATGAAATCATTTACTGGAAAAACTTTCCTGATCGGTTACAAACTTTCACCGTTGTTGGTCTTTATTAAAAGAAAACTTTGCATTCACTTCGAACCGTGAAACATTTCAGTTTGCGAATTTTATTAAATAAATTATTTCCCATGTAAGAACTAGAGAATGCCTCTTTTGATCGGCTTCAACCCTAAACGCTGGTGTATCTTAACTGGAAGTATTTTTGTACTGATTATGTCACTGGTCAACAACCAAAATGCTTCCGAGACCAGAGTAACAATTTCCAACTAATTTTAGGTCACTGATAATGAATATCATGGTTAAAATTGTTTGTTAGATCTACTTTTCAATATAGACCTACGTGTCACAACAGGTTGCAACAGGCTTGCGGCAGTGTGTTTCTTACCAACACTCACAGTCTCACTGACCTTCATTATTGTTCCAGCAGTCATAGAAGGTGGTTGTGCTCTCCAAGTTTATAGTTTGAGGTGAAAGGTTGGTGATTTTTCTTAGCCAAACACTTTTTAAACTTATAATAAATATTCACTGAGGAAGCTATTGATATGCATGTGAGGCATATTATATTAATTTTATTTTCCTACTGAATGATATAAATACTTCGGCTTAGCTGTCATGCTCTGTATTATAATGATAAAATAATGAATATTTTTTTTGTTTATCTTCTAATTGTTTGTTGTTTTCTTCTTCCAGATGCCTCGTACTTGTGTGAATATTGCAGACAACTTCTGCTACACTTGTGGTGAGTTGACCTTTGCATCACAGAAGCGCCGTATATCACCTATATTTTGGATGCAAGATTGGTGACCAGGATAAGAACTGGGCTCCACACATATGCTGCAACAATTGTGCTACTAACCTTCACCAATGGTTGAACAGGAAGAGGAAAGGAATGTATTTTGCTGTGCCAATGACATGGTGGGAGCCAACACACCATACCAACAATTGTTATTTCTGCATGGTACCTCCAGTACAAAAGGGCTTGTCAAGGAAAAAAAAGGGGTCCATTGAATATTCAAATATTCCATCAGCTATTGGCCCAGTTCCACATGGAGAAGGTCTACCTGTTCCTGATGCACCAACTTCGGTATCCTTCGAGTCAGATGAAGAAAGTGGTGAGGAGGAAGAAGAGAAGGATGACAGTGCTGGATTACAGAGTGACCCAAACTTTGATGAAGCACACTCCTCTAGGCCACATCTCAGGGATCTGCAACTACCCAAAAATAATGCAGAGCTGCTAGGCTCTCGTCTTCAACAGTGGAATCTCCTAGCAGCTGATGTGAAGATTTCAAAATTTAGTGACCGTGAGCAGCAGTTCTACGATTTTTTCGTAATGGAAGGTGATTTAGTGGCTTGCAACAATATTAATGGTCTGATGGAAGCACTTGGCATCGATTACGAACCCAGTCAATGGAGGCTGTTCATAAATTCATCAAAAATGAGTCTGAAAGTTGTCTTGCTGCATAATGGCAATAGTAAACCATCAGTTCATGTGGGCTATGCACCACATATGAAAATATAAAGCTGTTGTTGCAATGCATGAAATATGATGAACATGAATGGCAGCTCTGTGGTGACTTAAAGGTTGTTGTTCTTGTGATGGGCTTGCAGGGCGGATACACCAAGTACTGCTGCTTTCTATGTGAATGGGACAGTCGTGCAAGAGGTTGGCACTACATCAGGAGAGACTGGCCACCTCGTCAATCATTGGAGTCATGGATGAACAATGTTCAACATCCACCTCTCATTGAACCAAACAAAATTTTGCTGCCACCACCACACATAAAACTGGGGCTCATGAAAAACTTTGTAAAAACTATGGACAAATCCGGTCAGGGATTAAAGTATTTAACATCAAAATTCCCCTGACTGAGCGACGCTAAGATAAGAGAGGGAGTCGTCAATGGTCCTCAGATTCGAGAGCTTAAAGATGGTGACTTTGAATCAGACCTTCATGAGGAGGAGAAAGCTGTTTGGGAAGCATTAAGGTTAGTGGCGAAGGGATTTCTCGGAAACAGAAGGGAAGGCAACTATGAAGAATTGGTGGAAAACCTCATCAAGGCTTACAAGAACTGGACTCACATTTAGACTTTTTTCCAGCGAACTGTGGGACAGTTAGTGACGAACATGGTGAAAGGTTTCACCAAGATATTTCAACCTTGGGAAAATGGTACTAGGGCAAATGGGGCACACGAACGCTTGCAGACTGTTGCTGGACATTGGTAAGAGATGATTCTTCAGCCCACTATAAGCGTCAAGCAAAAAGGCAGAGAGTAGGTACGGATTAGAGTTTAAAACATACTGACACATATTGTACGTTATAATCAAATAATCAAATATTACATGTCTCGTATCTTTAAACCCATAGCCAATAAGCATTTTTCAAGGTGATATTTGGATTCAGGACATGAAAATACATAAGACTTAATTAATCTCATTTAAGAAGCATACAACTTTTCAAAAAATATTGACCAGTGAATATGGCTGTTTTCAAGCCAGTTATATCATAATGAATTTTTTTTTTAAATGTAAATAAATTAATTTATCTGAATGAATTTTAGAGAATTTTAAACATAATATAAATTAGAAAGAAAAGATTTTTTTTTTTAATTTACAGAGGATAGACTTTTCTATCCTAGGCTCAGAAAACCTGGCAAACAACAGCATCACACTAGACCAGGTACACTAGACCAGGTACACTAGACCAGGTACACTAGACAAGGCACAATAGACTAAGCACACTAGACAAGGCACACTAGACAAGTCACAATAGACCAAGCACACTAGACAAGGCACACTAGACCAGGCACACTAGACAAGGCACACTAGACCAGGCACACTAGACAAGGCACACTAGACCAGGCACACTAGACAAGGCACACTAGACCAAGCACACTAGACCAGGCACACTAGACAAGGCACACTAGACCATGAACACTAGACTAGGCACACTAGATCAGGTACAATAGACTAGGCACACTAGAACAGATACACTAGACCAGGCACACTAGAACAGGTAAACTAGAAAAAGATCACTAGAACAGGTACACTAGAGAAATGACTAGCAGGCACACAAGACCATGACGATCATCGTAAACAAGACAAGATGTTGCTAAGGTCTAACATGCACGCCATATAAAGCAAAAATGAAGTTTGAAAGCGACCAGGTGAAACATTCTCTTGTTATTACACGGATTCAACGTAATTTGCTACTACACATCCTATACCCAAAATATTTTTCATAAGTTGAATCAGCCATTACAGATTGATGACGTTCAGAATTTTAATTAAAACAGGGGAAAGTGCTAAACCAGTAGGATTATACAGCGCTTGTGGAATAAAATGCATTCATATTCGATGAAAGGAAGAGGAGGATAAGTCCAGCTTCTTGGATCAAGAGCCACTAATGAACATCAAGATAAAAATAATACAATACTTTAAGATACTGTAACATTAAGAGATTAAACCTGATAAAATGTCATCAACACATCATCAACAATGAGAACTTCTTAAGCAAAATACAAATGAGCTGAAGTTTGAAGCAGATCAGAAACCAATTTCCGGATCGATCTCTATAAAACCGAGTATAGGCCGCCGGCGTTGGTCAATTGTTCCATGAACTTTCAACTAGTAATAGTTGACCAGGGTTGAATATTTGAAGCACGTAATTCCTTCTGGCTCTATAAACGAAAACTTTGGCTAAAATTAAAGAACATTGTCTTTCTTACAGTGATAACTCTGGTGTTTACTAGTACAGTGATAACTCTGGTGTTTACTATTACAGGGATAACTCTGGTGTTTACTAGTACTGTGATAACTCTGGTGTTTACTAGTACAGTGATAACTCTGGTGTTTACTAGTACAGTGATAACTCTGGTGTTTACTAGTACAGTGATAACTCTGGTGTTTACTATTACAGTGATAACTCTGGTGTTTACTATTACAGTGATAACTCTGGTGTTTACTAGTAGTGATGACCCTGGAGTTTACTAGTACAGTGATAACTCTGGTGTTTACTATTACAGTGATAACTCTGGTGTTTACTAGTACAGTGATGACTCTGGTGTTTACTAATAGTGATGACTCTGGTGTTTACTAGTACAGTGATAACTCTGGTGTTTACTAATAGTGATGACTCTGGTGTTTACTAATAGTGATGACCCTGGTGTTTACTAGTACAGTGATAACTCTGGTGTTTACTAGTACAGTGATAACTCTGGTGTTTACTAATAGTGATGACCCTGGTGTTTACTAGTACAGTGATCACTCTGGTGTTTACTAGTACAGTGATGACTCTGGTGTTTACTAGTACAGTGATGACTCTGGTGTTTACTAATAGTGATGACTCTGGTGTTTACTAATAGTGATGACCCTGGTGTTTACTAGTACAGTGATAACTCTGGTGTTTACTAGAACAGTGATAACTATGGTGTTTACTAGTACAGTGATAACTCTGGTGTTTACTAGTACAATGATAACTCTGGTGTTTACTAGTACAGTGATGACTCTGGTGTTTACTAGTACAGTGATGACTCTGGTGTTTACTAGTACAGTGATAACTCTGGTGTTTACTAGTACAGTGATAACTCTGGTGTTTACTAGTACAGTGATAACTCTGGTGTTTACTAGTACAGTGATAACTCTGGTGTTTACAAGTACAGTGATAACTCTGGTGTTTACTAGTACAGTGATGACTCTGGTGTTTACTAGTACAGTGATGACTCTGGTGTTTACTAGTACAGTGATGACTCTGGTGTTTACTAGTACAGTGATAACTCTGGTGTTTACTAGTAAAGTGATGACTCTGGTGTTTACTAGTACAGTGATAACTCTGGTGTTTACTAGTACAGTGATGACTCTGGTGTTTACTAGTAAAGTGATGACTCTGGTGTTTACTAGTACAGTGATGACTCTGGTGTTTACTAGTACAGTGATAACTCTGGTGTTTACTAGTACAGTGATGACTGGTGTTTACTAGTACAGTGATAACTCTGGTGTTTACTAGTACAGTGATGACTGGTGTTTACTAGTACAGTGATAACTCTGGTGTTTACTAGTACAGTGATAATTGGTGTTTACAAGTACAGTGATAACTCTGGTGTTTACTAGTACAGTGATGACTGGTGTTTACTAGTATAGTGATAACTCTGGTGTTTACTAGTACAGTGATGACTCTGGTGTTTACTAGTACAGTGATAACTCTGGTGTTTACTAGTACAGTGATAACTCTGGTGTTTACTAGTACAGTGATAACTATGGTGTTTACTAGTACAGTGATGACTCTGGTGTTTACTAGTACAGTGATGACTCTGGTGTTTACTAGTACAGTGATAACTATGGTGTTTACTAGTACAGTGATGACTCTGGTGTTTACTAGTACAGTGATGACTCTGGTGTTTACTAGTACAGTGATAACTCTAGTGTTTACTAGTACAGTGATAACTCTGGTGTTTACTAGTACAGTGATAACTCTGGTGTTTACTAGTACAGTGATGACTGGTGTTTACTAGTACAGTGATGACTCTGGTGATATCAATTAAATGGTTTTAATAGACCTTAATTTTTAAAGGGGTGGACCGGTAAGCCAGCGGAAGGCCTCGGTTAGATGACCAAAAGCTCCAACGGCGGGTCATCATCTGACTAAGACCCGCGTCAGGAAACACCTGTTCGGTGTCCTGACGAACCTACCCTTACCCTGGTGTTTACTAGTACAGTGATAACTTTGGTGTTTACTAGTACAGTGATAACTCTGGTGTGTACTAGTACAGTGATAACTCTGGTGTTTACTAGTACATTGATGACTCTGGTATTTACTAGTACAGTGATAATTCTGGTATTTACTAGTACAATGATAATTCTGGTATTTACTAGTAGAGTTATGTCTCTGGTGTTTACTAGTAGAGTTATGGCTCTGGTGTTTACTAGTAGAGTTATGTCTGGTGTTTACTAGTAGAGTGATGACTCTGGTGTTTACTAGTAGAGTTATGTCTCTGGTGTTTACTAGTAGAGTTATGTCTGGTGTTTACTAGTAGAGTGATGACTCTGGTGTTTACTAGTAGAGTTATGTATCTGGTGTTTACTAGTAGAGTGATGACTCTGGTGTTTACTAGTAGAGTTATGTCTGGTGTTTACTAGTAGAGTTATGTCTGGTGTTAACTAGTAGAGTTATGTCTGGTGTTTACTAGTAGAGTTATGTCTCTGGTGTTTACTAGTAGAGTGATGACTCTGGTGTTTACTAGTAGAGTTATGACTCTGGTGTTTACTAGTAGAGTTATGTCTGGTGTTTACTAGTAGAGTTATGTCTGGTGTTTACTAGTAGAGTTATGACTCTGGTGTTTACTAGCAGAGTGATGATTCTGGTGTTTACTAGTAGAGTGATGATTCTGGTGTTTACTAGTAGAGTGATGTCTCTGGTGTTTACTAGTAGAGTGATGACTCTGGTGTTTACTAGTAGAGTTATGTCTGGTGTTTACTAGTACAGTGATGTCTCTGGTGTTTACTAGTAGAGTTATGTCTGGTGTTTACTAGTAGAGTTTTGTCTCTGGTGTTTACTAGTACAGTGATGTCTCTGGTGTTTACTAGTAGAGTGATGTCTCTGGTGTTTACTAGTAGAGTTATGACTCTGGTGTTTACTAGTAGAGTGATGATTCTGGTGTTTACTAGTAGAGTTATGTCTCTGGTGTTTACTAGTAGAGTGATGACTCTGGTGTTTACTAGTAGAGTTATGTCTCTGGTGTTTACTAGTAGAGTGATGTCTCTGGTGTTTACTAGTAGAGTTTTGTCTGGTGTTTACTAGTAGAGTTATGTCTCTGGTGTTTACTAGTATAGTTATGTCTGGTGTTTACTAGTAGAGTTACGTATCTGGTGTTTACTAGTAGAGTTATGTCTCTGGTGTTTACTAGTAGAGTTATGTCTCTGGTGTTTACTAGTAGTTATGTCTCTGGTGTTTACTAGTAGAGTTATGTCTGGTGTTTACTAGTAGAGTTATGTCTCTGGTGTTTACTAGTAGAGTTATGTCTCTGGTGTTTACTAGTAGTTATGTCTCTGGTGTTTACTAGTAGAGTTATGTCTCTGGTGTTTACTAGTAGAGTTATGTCTCTGGTGTTTACTAGTAGAGTTATGTCTCTGGTGTTTACTAGTAGAGTTATGTCTCTGGTGTTTACTAGTAGTTATGTCTCTGGTGTTTACTAGTAGAGTTATATCTCTGGTGTTTACTAGTAGTTATGTCTCTGGTGTTTACTAGTAGAGTTATGTCTGGTGTTTACTAGTAGAGTTATGTCTCTGGTGTTTACTAGTAGAGTTATGTCTCTGGTGTTTACTAGTAGTTATGTCTCTGGTGTTTACTAGTAGAGTTATGTCTGGTGTTTACTAGTAGAGTTATGTCTCTGGTGTTTACTAGTAGAGTTATGTCTCTGGTGTTTACTAGTAGTTATGTCTCTGGTGTTTACTAGTAGAGTTATGTCTCTGGTGTTTACTAGTAGAGTTATGTCTCTGGTGTTTACTAGTAGTTATGTCTCTGGTGTTTACTAGTAGAGTTATGTCTGGTGTTTCCTAGTAGAGTTATGTCTGGTGTTTACTAGTAGAGTTATGTCTCTGGTGTTTACTAGTAGAGTTATGTCTGGTGTTTACTAGTAGAGTTATGTCTGGTGTTTACTAGTAGAGTTATGTCTGGTGTTTACTAGTAGAGTTATGTCTGGTGTTTACTAGTAGAGTTATGTCTGGTGTTTACTAGTAGAGTTATGTCTGGTGTTTACTAATACAGTATTTAAAAGTTCACTAAACTCCAAAAAATTAAAAACGCGAGTTTCAAATATTTTTCAATTTTGTTTTTGCAATTTGTTACATTTAAAATTCTCAACAATTCTCTAGGGAAAAAATATTTGATTTTGTGCTTTTTAATGAAGTCAAGTTTGATATTCTTTAATTATAAAATCGGGACATACAAACACAAATAAAGATTCACCAGAACTTAGAGTTTGAAGTCGACCAGAAGAATTCTCTAGGTATTACATGTACACCAATTTACTTAATAAAATTACACAGCTCAAGGTGAAAGCCAAACTTTTATTTTAATTTTTATAAAGATCATGAATACAAAGTTTGAAGCTTATCATGAACGTCATTCTCTGGCAACTGCTCTGAATCCAACGATTCCAAGTTTTTAAAATAATTTCATAAAAACTTCAAATTTTCGCTTAAACAGTCTAAACATATATTGTGTCGTTCTTTTTGTGGAATGTATCAGTGCTAATATTGTGTCGTCTTGATTAGTACAGCCACCACTGTGTCCACAAACGCAAGTTTTTACAAATGAATCTCCCGCCAGCGCGAGAGATTCATTTGTAAAAACTTGCATATGTGGTCACAGTGGGGCCCGTGCTAACCTCTCTATGGTGTCTAAATATACCTAGTTGGATGAATCTTATTGTAGCCAGCTGGCCCAGTGGCTTACGCTCTGGCCTGAAGTTTTACGATTCACTAGCCACAAGTTCAATACCCACCCGTGTTATTGTTTGTTTGCAATCGTGTCATTAGTCGTGAGTCATGATGACGGCTTTGAGGGGACTAGAGCTAGAGTTCGTCACAGCCACGCTGGCGGGAGATTCAGTGTTGATGTGTCATTCTTCTTGTTGAATGCATCAGTGCTGATATTGTGTCGTCCTTCTTGTGGAATATATCAGCGTTGATATTGTGTCGTCCTTCTTGTGGAATATATCAGCGTTGATATTGTGTTGTCTTTCTTATGGAATATATCAGCGATGATATTGTGTTGTCTTTCTTGTGGAATATATCAGCGTTGATATTGTGTTGTCTTTCTTGTGGAATATATCAGCGTTGATATTGTGTTGTCTTTCTTGTGGAATATATCAGCGTTGATATTGTGTTGTCTTTCTTGTGGAATATATCAGCGTTGATATTGTGTTGTCCTTCTTGTGGAATGTATCAGCGTTGATATTGTGTTGTCCTTCTTGTGGAATGTATCAGCGTTAATATTGTGTTGTCCTTCTTGTGGAATGTATCAGCGTTGATATTGTGTTGTCCTTCTTGTGGCATGTATCAGCGTTGATATTGTGTTGTCCTTCTTGTGGCATGTATCAGCGTTGATATTGTGTTGTCCTTCTTGTGGCATGTATCAGCGTTGATATTGTGTTGTCCTTCTTGTGGAATGTATCAGCGTTATATTGTGTTGTCCTTCTTGTGGCATGTATCAGCGTTGATATTGTGTTGTCCTTCTTGTGGAATGTATCAGCGTTGATATTGTGTTGTCCTTCTTGTGGAATGTATCAGCGTTGATATTGTGTTGTCCTTCTTGTGGCATGTATCAGCGTTGATATTGTGTTGTCCTTCTTGTGGAATGTATCAGCGTTGATATTGTGTTGTCCTTCTTGTGGCATGTATCAGCGTTGATATTGTGTTGTCCTTCTTGTGGAATATATCAGCGTTGATATTGTGTTGTCCTTCTTGTGGAATGTATCAGCGTTGATATTGTGTTGTCCTTCTTGTGGAATGTATCAGCGTTGATATTGTGTTGTCCTTCTTGTGGAATTATCAGCGTTGATATTGTGTTGTCCTTCTTGTGGAATGTATCAGCGTTAATATTGTGTTGTCCTTCTTGTGGAATGTATCAGCGTTGATATTGTGTTGTCCTTCTTGTGGAATATATCAGCGTTGATATTGTGTTGTCCTTCTTGTGGAATATATCAGCGTTGATATTGTGTTGTCCTTCTGTGGAATTATCAGCGTTGATATTGTGTTGTCCTTCTTGTGGAATGTATCAGCATTGATATTGTGTTGTCCTTCTTGTGGAATGTATCAGCGTTGATATTGTGTTGTCCTTCTTGTGGAATGTATCAGCGTTGATATTTTGTGTCTATCTGTGAAATATATCAGCGTTGATATTGGTTGTACTTCTTGTGGAATGTCCAGCGTTGATATTGATGACCTTCTTGTGGAAGATTACATTGAATTGTGTTGTACACTCTTGCGAATGATCAGTGCTGAATTTTGATGGGAAAACGAAAATAAAAATCACAAAATGCAATACTGAGAGGAACTTGACAAGAAGGACAGAAGAGATGTACCAGATGATGGGAAGCAACAAGGTGACATAATGGAAATCAGACGACATGAGACAGGGATGAGGAAGATATGTAACACATCATCAGAGTATGAGGAATCGAAAGAGAGGAAGTGATGTTAAGTGGAGGCAGGGACCATGAAGCTTGAAGAATCAGATAAAGCACATGGAGCAGGAAAATATTTCTCAGTCCAGTAAGAAGGGGCAAAGTACTGGGAACATATGAGGTGGGTCCACACACACAAGAGCTATATAAACTTGGAAGGAAAGTGATGAAGAGAGTACAAATGAATGAGACGAACCATGAACCTTGCAACCCAAAAGTGAATAAAGCAAACATGAATAAAATAATGCATGAACGAAGCACAATAATGAACAAATAACCATGATCTAAAATGAAAACACAAACAGATAACAATGTGCCCTCAACAGAATGACCTATGAACTGTAACATGACTGAAATAAACTCACAAACATGTCATGTTTGCCTGTTGCTGACTGTCTGTGGTAGTGATGATGAACCTACCACTGTCATTAAAGATTTTTTTGCTGGCAACATTATTTATTCTTCAATTATTTTTTCCATAAACTTAAAAGATATAATAACAATTTTCATTTATTTTGGGATGTTTCGTATTGTCAACAATAATAAAAGTCATGATAATTGCTGACGACAGTGCCATAGTAATGTATGTATTTTCGTTCCAGAATGCTGTTCAAGTGCCATTCCCAAACGAATTTATTCCCATAAGGAATAATGTAAAGTAGACTAGTCCTTTTAGACCTCCAAAAATACACTTAAAAAAGCATTTAAAAAAATACACTTACATAAAAGGGCGAGTTTGGAACAGGACGAACACCGGGGGTCCACTGTACTTTAAACATTGCATTTTATAAGGTTCAATAACAGGAAAATATTAATTAAATAGAATGAATCCAAACATAAATTGAAAAAAAATGTGAAAATGTCTGGAACATGTTTAAAACATGTCTGGAACATGTCTAGTAGTGGGTAGAGTAGTGCTACCTGTCAGAAAAATTTAATCTAGCACGTCGAAGAAGATATAAAGGCTGAAGATGAAGACAATCAATCAATTTGGTTATTATTTCATGAACATGAAAAAGCTGTTCTAAGGTGCACTGTGCACACTAAGGTGCACTGTGCACACTAAGGTGCACTGTGCACACTAACAAATTTTGAAAGTGACTAACAGAAACTTCGTGACAAAAATGTGATCACAGCGAGTGATTTAAATTTCACTCAAATTGTCTGAAATGTTTCACTTGAAATCTTGAGTCTTGCGACTTCTTGTCTAGACTGTTTTTAGAACAGTTTGTGAGTGAATCAACAAGGAAAATATCTGGTGTTGACTGGTGTAACTTGACAAACTTTTCTCTCCATCAAGACCTTCCAGACACTAATAATAACTAATAATAATAACTGTACTAAATGAACATATCAAAGGCCGAACAACACTTGGCACAAAGAATCCCACATTAAAAGTAATACATCTAGCAATATAATAAACATAAATAGGGTTATTGATTATAAATATCTGATTATTAATTTAATTTCAATCATCACATTGTCGTAAAAAAAGACATCAAATAGATCTGTAATAAAATGATCTCACGTGAGTAAGAGAAAAAAGCAAGAAAATGTAAATAATCACTGGTGACCTTCAGCGCCTCAGTGGTGGGTCTCAGTGGTGGGTCTCAGTGGTGGGTCTCAGTGGTGGGTCTCAGTGTGGCTGTGGACCATCATAATTCATTCTTATTTTTTTCCGTATAGTTTGTGTAAGCGTTAAATACCTAGTTTTAATTATTTACTGAAAGTAATTATTTGTGTTATAACTATTGTTAAACTTTACAACAGTTGTGCTTATAACTTTTTCCTGGAGGTCATAACACTACTTAAATACAAAGTAAAGCAATATTTCTGTAACCTTTTTCATCACTGCTTCTTCCATAACTTAAGACGGGACTTTCTGTACGATTTTAATCTGTTTTATGATGAATCAATGCAACTTTTAAGCAAGTTTTACCAACTGAAAAATAACTTAATTAGCAGTTATGAAGTAAAAAGTTTTTAATATAATTAATGTAAACTGCACTATGGTTAGTTAGACGACAATCTACCGAGACATCACCAAAGTTTCCCAGACAATTCATGGTTCAGTATATGTTAACTTCTGTACATCACAGATCACAACACAAGGTCAATATGAAAGGAGTGGAAAAGGAGTCGGAGATCAGGTCAAGTCACGAGTGTTTTAAAGATTAGAATATATGACAATGTAATGAGAAAGCCAGGTATCTGCAGAAGCAATTCCATTATTAATAGTCATATTAGGAAAGTTGTATATGAGGGCTGATTCAACAAAATGGTATCTAGGAAGGCTAGAAGAAGAAGCGTGGATAGCTTAAGCAGAGGACCAACTAATGAGACGACTGTGATTTCTGTCAACAGAATAAAGTATTGTTGGTGTCTGCAAGCCGAACACATCTTTTATGTTTTTTTAATTCTCTCAGAAAAGGAGCGGCCAGTTTCGCCCAGGTATTGGAGATGATAAGAGGAGCTTGAAATGGAGACGATTCAGAAACATCAGTGACATAAAGAGTAGGAGTATGTACAAGATTATTGCGAAGTATGTAAGTTTGACGAAAAACAAGATTTATATCTAGAGGACGGAGGGTGTTAACACTACCTGTCTGATTCCTTTCTTAAAAAATGGGACTACCTTTGCTGTTTTCCACACCTCTGGCAGTTGCCTTTGGTCGACAGACTTGTTGCTAGTGGTAGACAGAGTACCTCTCAGAACCCATTGAGTCATTTTTCTTGCCCCATTTCCTTCGAGCAATCTAACTCACACAGCCATTTCACCTCTGCCCTAATTGTATGTATTGCGCCCAGCACTCTTTGGAGCACTGATCTCCTTTGGTTTTCTGGTCCTTCCTGTCTTCTCTGAGAATATCTACATAAATTTCTTGCTGAGCCCCTCACCAACTTCCAGGTAATTTCCTTGTGAGCTCTCCTCCTTCCTTCTTCAGCCTGATTACCTGGCCCTATATTGTTGTCTCCCTCCTGATGGTTGTGTATAACAACTTTGGTTTGGATTTGGCTGTCGATGCTATGTCATTCTCTAGTTGTTGATGAGCCTCTCTTCTTACCCATGCATAATCGTTTCTGGCTCATTGGCTCAATTCCTTATTTTTTTCTGAGTTCTTTGTTTTCTACATATTTTTTCATGGTCTAGGGCATTTAGTTTTGGCCTTACTGAACCTCTGTATAAAACATGGGCTCACTGTTCTTTCCATTGCTGTTTTGCCCCTGGAGACGAATATCTTCTGTGCCTCCATTCACTTTCAAGCCACATATTCTATAATGTTATTCACTATTTTCCTCTTTAGTTCTCTTTCCATTGCATCTCATTTAAAAGTAAGTGAAACTCAATACATTGTGGTCAATTGCACTGAGGGGCCTTTTGCATGTAATATCTCCTATGTAAAAACACTCAGGGTGAATAAAAGGTCCTGCCTTGCTGGTTCATCCTCTATTGTTACTTTCTGGTTGTGTTTCGCATAACCCACTTCACCAGTGGTAGCATAATCCATTCCACCAGTGGTAACATAACCTACTCCACCAGTGGTAGCATAACCCACTCCACCATGTTTATTTATGTCCAGCATCTTAGCTTTTCTCGTTTCTAGTATTCCATTAGGTTCTAGTCTCTCTGCTTGTGGTTAAAGTCACCAATGATCAGGAGCTGTAACTTGTTAATGTGGGCTCTTCTAGCTACATTAGCTAATGTATTCACCATTACTGTATTTCTTTCATCATATAGATATCTTTGTTTCTTGCTGTTTAGTGGAGGGTTGTACAATACTACTATCGCCTCTTAGGGACCCCCTGAGAATGCATCATCCAATCGGCTTAAAAATTTTCAACACTTGTGTATTGTAACGAGGACCAATTTCTAGCAAAGATTGTAATGTTCACGTTCACTATGACCAAGGTTATTGACCCCATTCTCAAGTCCTGGAATAGCTCGAATAACCTTAAAAGTCTTCAATGGCAGAGCTTTAAACTTTCACGATTTCATGTGTACAATGTTATATCTTTATTCCCATTAAATCTCCGTAATTAAATTTCAGCTCGGCTTTTCTATACAGCTTCAGTATTTGGTATGTGACAAATCTTATGGCCAGGATAGTACCTGTTAAATTGCGTTTACGTGCTGGCAATTTTGTTGGTGTAGCAAACTAGTAAAACAAACTTGAAGTCGTTGGAATTCATGCCATAACTGGGGAATGACTCAACTGATCGGCTTCAAATATTAACCATTGGGGGTACCTTCCGGAACACAAGGCTCACACTGCCATTCAGTAGGATTAGTTGGAGTTAGTTAGAGTGAGATTGGAAAACTTTTTGAGCATTTGATGTTTGAATTTTGCTAGCTAGACTTGATCATATAGTAGAGAAGAAATCATTTAGTATATTGGTTGTTTCAGCAGGCTGGATGTGAGATGCATTTACTTTAGTTAAGATTATATCTGTTTTTTTATATTGGTTTAAATATGGTCAATTAAAGATGCATTTGTCTTGGAAATTCTTGTAGGCTTAGTTATAGATGGTAATTGTGGATTTGTTTTTATATTTTTCCTATAATTGTTAATATAATGCAATATAAATGTTAAGTGGTAATGTAAATATGGCGTATTAACGGTAGTCACAAACTACCAAACTACTTGTGAGGCAGCGAGTGAGTGCTTCCAAATGACTGGGAGGGGGGGGGTGTAGATGGCAAGTTAGCAGTGTTCGTGACACGGGGGTGGAAGGTTGTCTGCCCGTGAACACTGGTCGGTGGTGATAAATGTCAACGATTCGGCATCATCACAGCTGACCCAGGGAAGTACGCCATTGTTATCTAGCAACTAGATTACTGACTGGTAAGTTTAGATTCTATTTGTTAGGTAGGCGTTAGGATGTCTTACCTGCCATAGATGGTGAGTATTAATATAAAAATTTATCTTTTTAATAATTACATGAAATTTTGTCACCATATACAGATATAAAATTAACTAGGAAATTCTTACCTTGTCTGTGTATTAGTGTTCCTATTAATCCTTACTAGACATTGATTCTTTTTAATTTTATGCAGTCCACATAATTTTAATTTACCAGAGTAGCTGTTTTTTTTGTTGATGTTAATTATTAATATAATGTTAGGTCTAACTTTTTGTGAGAGTGGTGAAGGAGTGGACATTAAGGGAGTGACAGTCCTGTGACCTACTGTGACTAAGTCCCACTTACATCACCCAAATTACTTTCGTGTAATAATTCAGTAAATCTTATGCAGGTAATTTCCTCAGTAATAGTAAGCAATTGCTTAAGTTGCTTGTGAAGTCAGCTACTCGAGGGGTCTTGAACTTAAATAAGGTTTATGATGAGTCGATAACAACTATTAGGTGATATTTGTTTAAGTTCTAGTTAATTATTATTTTTATATGTTATCACTGAAGGTGGGAGTATCAATATGAGGTAACCTGTAAACTGATCCAACTGTAATTGGGGTCTCCAAATTTTGGGCTGTAAATTTAGCAAATATATATTCACCATATTACTCCCTGGCAAATGTATAGTTAATGCATGATAATTCATTAGAATAGTAGATTGCAGTGCCTCTCATTATTTGTTCGGACCTACAGTTATGTATGACTTTGTAACCAGGAAAGGTTAACTTATGAAACCGTAATAAAATGATTGCAAACAAATCATTGAGCCAGTGGGGTTCGAAGCAATGAGTTAGTCCCATCCGTTTTGTGATTTCATGAATTATAATAGAGGCTTTGGAGGGACTTTAGCTATAGCACACTACAGCCATGCTGGTGTGGGACTCGTCTGTAAAAAATTACATTTCTGATCGCAGTGTGTAAGTAAGTTTATTCAGGTATACACAATTACACTGAATATCATACATAGCAGCATATGTGTAGGCTCCTAGCATAACCCAAAAAAGTCAGAGTGACTTATTTCCTTTGGGGTTCTTGTGATAATTATTATTTATATTTAAAAGTTAAAAACAGGTAAGTATCCTGACTATGTAAAAACTGTTATAATAAAAGAAGATATACTAGGTAAGAGGTAAAATTAATTATTTTCATAAAAGAAACCACTCTCCTCCCTTTCTGTAGCCTTATTCATGAAGTATATTTTGTCTCTTCTTGAACTGGCTCATGCTGTTGAAGCTCGATATTGGGGACACTGGTTGTGAACAATTTTATAAACGTTATTTATCTTTAGTTGATTTACTCTGTCTTCAACATTCAGCATGTCCAGTTTTTGTAATTCATTCTGGCCTACATGCTCTCCTGGACCCAGTTCCAGAATGAATCTCGCCATTTTATTCTGGGTGATTTGTGGCCTATCTTTCAGTTTTTTTTTGTTAATGCAGAGTACCATGAAGAGCAAGAGTAGTCTATAATACACTGTATCAGAGCTAGACATAAGGTCCTGCGAGCCTCAGTAGGTAGACACTGCGCCTTCGTGGCATTCGTGTTGGCTCATGCAAACAGTTGCTTTAACAAGTAAACCAAGTACTAAATGATATAAACTGGGAAGATAGCCTAAGCATCACGGATCCTAACCTATGTCTAGAACAAATTAACTCTGTGGCACTTGAGGTTTGCTCAAGGCAAATTCCCTTAAGGAAAAGGAGGAGAAGATGTAAACTAGAAAGAGAGAGAGGCACTCCCTATACAGGCGAAGGCAAAGAAACGCGGGAAGAACTAAAAGCCATAAATGAAATTGAAAGAAACCCAAAGTATTTCTTTTCTTATGTCAAATCAAAGTCGAGAACAACATCCAGTATTGGGCCCCTACTAAAACGAGATGGGTCCTACACAGATGACAGCAAGGAAATGAGTGAGTTACTAAAGTCCCAGTATGACTCAGTTTTTAGCGAGCCGCTAACCAGACTGAAAGTTGAAGACCTAAATGACTTTTTTATAAGAGTGCCACAGAACCTGGTAGACGCAAGCCTGTCTGACATTACTCTGACGCCACATGACTTTGAAAAGGCGATAAATGACATGCCCATGCACTCCGCTCCAGGCCCTGACTCATGGAACTCAGTGTTCATCAAGAACTGCAAGAAGCCCCTATCACGTGCTTTTAACATCCTATGGAGAAGGAGCATGGACACTAGGATCGTCCCGCAGTTACTAAAAACAACAGACATAGCCCCACTCAACAAAGGCGGCAGTAAAGCAATAGCAAAGAACTACAGACCAATAGCGCTAACGTCCCATATCATAAAAATCTTTGAAAGGGTTCTAAGAAGCAAGATCGCCACTCATCTAGACAACCATCAATTACACAACCCAGAGCAGCATGGGTTTAGAGCAGGTCGCTCCTGTCTGTCCCAACTACTGGACCACTACGACAAGGTCCTGGATGCTCTAGAAGACAAACAGAATGCAGATGTTATATACACAGACTTTGCAAAAGCCTTTGATAAGTGTGACCATGGTGTGATAGCACACAAAATGCGTGATAAAGGAATAACAGGAAAAGTTGGTAGATGAATCTATAATTTCCTAACAAGTAGAACACAAAGAGTAGTCGTCAACAGAGTAAAGTCTGAGGCGGCTACGGTAAAAAGCTCTGTTCCACAAGGCACAGTACTCGCTCCCATCCTGTTCCTCATCCTCACATCGGACATAGACTGGGATATCAGCCACAGTGCCGTGTCTTCCTTTGCAGATGACACCCGAATCTGCATGACAGTGTCCACCATTGAAGACACTGCAAGACTCCAAGCAGACATCAACCAAATCTTTAAATGGGCTGCAGAAAACAATATGAAGTTCAATGATGAGAAGTTTCAATTACTCCGATTTGGAAAACGTGAGGAAATTAAAATCTCATCGGAGTATAAAACAAATTCCAACCACACAATTGAAGAGCGAAAAACTATCGTCAAAGACCTGGGAGTGATAAGATAAGATAAGATTTCTTCGGATTTTTAACCCCGGAGGGTTAGCCACCCAGGATAACCCAAGAAAGTCAGTGCGTCATCGAGGATGACAGAAACACTGTAGCAATCGCATCTGCCAGAAAAATGACAGGATGGATAATGAGAACCTTCAAAACCAGGGATGCCAAGCCCATGTTGACACTTTTCAGGTCGCTTGTTCTATTTAGGCTGGAATATTGCTGCACACTAACTGAACCTTTCAAGGCAGGTGAAATTGCTGACCTAAAAAATGTACAGAGAACCTTCACGGCACACATAACTGCAATAAACCACCTCAATTACTGGAAACGCTTGAAGTTTCTAAACCTGTACTCCCTGGAACGCAGGCAAGAGAGGTACATTATTATATACACTTGGAAAATCCTAGAGGATTAGTACCAAACTTGCACACGAGTGTCACTCCCTATGAAAGCAAAAGACTCGGCAGACGATGTAACATCCCCCCAATGAAAAGCAGGGGTGCCACTAGCACGTTCAGAGACAACACAATAAGTGTCAGGGGCCCAAGACTGTTCAACTGCCTCCCAGCATACATAAGGGGGATTACCAATAGACCCCTGGCTGTCTTCATGCAGACACTGGACAGGCACCTAAAGTCGGTGCCTGATCAGCCAGGCTGTGGTTCGTATGTCGTGTGGTTAACACATACGTTGGACTACGTGCGGCCAGCAGTAACAGTCTGGTTGATCAGGCTCTGATCCAACATGAGGCCTGGTCACAGACCGGGCCGCAGGGGCGTTGACCCCTGGAACTCTCTCCAGGTAAACTCCAGGTAAAAAAGTGATTTAAGGAAGGAATTACTAGCAATGAGCTTCTTGGGAGGGGCTTGCAGGTATGTGATGTTAAATATTACTGATTCTATGTCATCACTGAAGGCTCTTGACTCATATAATGACTCTAACAGCATGCTCATTGGAGAAGCCATGTACAGATACTAAAAAATCCGGGACAAAGGAATTAACAAACAAACAAACAAACAAAATTTTATTTCATTGCAGATTGCAGATTACATAGGTATCGGTAGTTACACTGTAAATTGAGTGCAAGGAGAGCCACTGACATGCCATGGCATTAGGGTCAGCTTATTCTAGTCCTTAAAGACTATGTACTTAATATTAGAGAAATTTATTGAGTTTATTCTAGTTAAAAATTATTTTCAAAATTACAATATAATGAAATTTTACTGTTTAAATTATTATATAATGATATTAGATTGTTACAGGTGTTAAGATTCTTGAATGATAATATGGAATTGAGATTATCTTAAGGAAAATTACATTGAGCATTTTTGACATTAACTTATAATATGAGTAGGGGGTAACATAATAGTAACATATTATTAAAAATTGAGATTATCGTATAGGAAAGTAATAATGAGCATTTTTCAAAGTAGTTTATAGTATGATCATTTAGTTTTGGGTGAGTAGGTGGTTTTTGAGTTGAGTCTTAAATTGATTTTCAGACAAGATTATCTTAATATTTACTGGTAATGAATTCCAGATTCTGGGGCCCTTTATGTGCATAGAATTTTTACATAGGTTGATATGAACACGGGGTATATCAAAAAGTGATCTGTGTCTTGTGTTGTGGTCATGGGTCCTATTAAAGTTGGTGAGGAGAATTTTGAGCAGAGGGTTTATATTAGAGTGTAAAGTTTTATATATGTAGTAGGCACAAGAGTAAGTATGAATGTTCTTTACGGTGAGTAGTTTGAGACTTTTGAATATTGGTGGAGTATGCTGTCTAGAGTGGGAATTTGTTATCATTCTGACTGCGGCCTTTTGTTGTGTTATGAGTGGTCTAAGGTGATTTAACGTTGTTGATCCCCATGCACAGATTCCATAGGTGAGATACGGGTAGATAAGTGAATGATATAGTGCAAGGAGAGCTGATTGAGGTACATAATAGCGTATCTTTGATAATATGCCTACTGTCTTCGAGATTTTCTTGGAAATTTGTTGTATATGTGTTTGGAATTTAAGGCTACTGTCAAGGTGGATTCCTAGGAATTTTCCCTCTGTGAGTCTTGTGATGGGTGTACCATTGAGTGTTATGTTAAGTGGAACATTTGTGGCTTTGCCTCCAAACTGTATGAAGTAGGTCTTGTCAGTATTGAGAGTAAGCTTGTTAGTCGTCATCCATGTTGATATTTTCTGTAATTCGGCATTAACAGTGTTGGCCAGTATAACTGGATTTGGGTGAGAGAAGACATATGTTGTGTCATCTGCAAATAAAATGGGTTTGAGTAGTTGTGATGCATTCGGTAGGTCATTTATGTAAATGAGGAATAGGAGTGGCCCCAGGACACTTCCTTGAGGACTCCGACTGTAATTTGTTGTGTGGAAGAGTTCGCTCCATTTGTGTACACGTATTGGCTTCTGTTGGTGAGGTATGACTTTAGGTAGTTGAGTGGGTGCCCCCTTATACCATAGTGTGCTAATTTTGTGAGCAGTAAATCATGGTCGACTGTATCAAAAGCTTTGCGTAGATCAATGAAGATTCCCAGTGGGACTTCTTTTTTCTCAAGTGCTGTATATATTAACTCCAACATGGGCATAATAGCATCGTTTGTGCTCTTGTTTGTCCTGAATCCAAATTGACAGGGGTTGAGTACATTGTGTGAGACGAGGTAGGAATAGATTTGTCTATGAATTAATTTTTCGAAGATTTTAGAAAGCAATGGTAAATTAGAAATTGGTCTATAATTATTCAGGTCTGTTTGATCACCTCCTTTGTGGATCGGGGTGACCCTAGCTATTTTGAGAATTGATGGAAAGGTAGAGGCTTCAATGGATTTATTGAATAGTGTTGCTATAATTGGTGACAGTACCTGTGAAGCTTTTTTTGTACATAAAAGTTGGTAAGCTGTTTATGTCTCCTGCCTTGTTTTTAAGGGTGTTGATTATGAGCGAGACTTTAATTGGGTTGGTAGGAGCTAGGAATAGCGTATTAGGGTAGGTGTTTGTGAGGTAGTCTGTTGGACGGGTGTTTGAGCTTGGGATTTTACTCGCTAGATTCTTTCCTATGGTGGAGAAGAAAACATTAAGTCTGTTTGCTGTCTCAGTAGGTGAGAGTAGGGGTTCATCTGCTCTTGATAATTTGATGGTGTTGTTTTTCGCTATCTTATTATTTCCTAGAATTGCAGATAGGGTCTTCCAGGTCTTTTTCATATCACCTTTTATGTTCTGGAGTCTGTTCTCATAATACAATTTTTTTGATCTTCTTATCAGGCTGGTAAGGATTGATGAGTAGCGTTTGGATTGTTCTCTGGTTATTAGACCCCTTCTGTATTGTTTTTCATATTGGTGCCTTTTGTTAATGGATTTAAGGATGCTGGGTGTTAGCCAGGGATTGTTAAGTCTCTTAGTTGTGATCTGTTTAGTTTTTTTAGGGCAATGTTTGTTATAGAGGTGGTGGGTTTTGTTAAGGAAATTCTTGATGCATTCATTAGTATCTGTATATGTTTCTATCTCATTATGCCAGTCAATGTTAATCATAGCTGTTATAAAGTTATTTACAGCTGACTCATTATATAGTCTGAAGGTAACTTTTGAAATATCTAGGGGCAATTTACCAAGATTAGTTATGAGAAAGGTCGGATAGTGGTCTGTGGTGTTGTCTGTGATTATGCCTGATTTTAGAGGGGCTATAGTATTAGTCCAGATGTGGTCTAGTAATGAAGTACTAGTCTCGGAGATTCTTGTAGGTTTTGATATTGTTGGTAGTAACAAGCAGTTGCTCATAGTGTTTGTGAATTCTGTTACTTGTGGGTCCTGGTCATGTAGGAGATTTATATTGAAATCTCCTGTGAGCAGCAAATGGTCTTTGTTCATGTGTGCATCAGTTATCAGGTTACCTAGTTTTTCACTAAAATGGTGAATGTTTGACTGTGGTAATCTGTAGATGTTTATCACTGTGAGGGGTTTTTGCAGGTCTTTTGATTTAAATTTAGCTATAATATATTCTCCATGCTCATCCCTTGTGCAAGAGTTATTGATACATTCAAGTTGATCTGAGTAATATATAGCTATTCCACCCCCTCGCTGATCTGTCCTACAGTTGTGAATGGCTGTGTAACCTGGGATGGCATAGACATCTGTAGTATCAGGCTTTAGCCAGGTCTCAGTGAGTGTGATGATTGACATATTGGTCTGGAGGGATTGTAGTAGTGCTGTGAGGTCATCATAATGTTTGCTCAAAGATCTCACATTGTAATTGAAGATAGTTATGTTATTGTTGGCTCTGAGTAATGTCTTTGCTTGATCTGCTGTGTAATAGTTGCAGTTGCTATTGGAATCATGTAAGTCATTTAATAATAGGTTGATATCAGGATCAATTCCTGTAATCATAAGATTTGATGTGATTCTATAACTAGACCTGAGAATAATATATAATACTAAACTTAATAATATGGTACTAGATTAAATTCTTAGGAACTATTTGATTATTACAAATTTTTAATAATAGTTTGTAGAGATATAAGGTATTTGACAGAGTTCTTGGCACGTGAATTTGTACCTTAGTCAATTTATACAAATGCAATTAATTGAACTATGGTAGTTTTACTAAATCTGGGAATAAAGGAGCTAGGGAAAATAATAGCAAACAATGAAAGTAAAGTAAATTAGTACCTGAGTTAGCACCTTAATTATTATAATAAAAATTAATATAAGAACTGTGGCAGTTAGATTTTTAAAAATAAAAACTAGGGAATATAATAGTAAACAATGAGAGTTAACACTTTAGGGAATATAATAGTAAACAAAAAGAGTAAAACACTTTAGCACCAAAATTAGCACCTTAATTATGAGAGTTAACACTTTAGGGAATATAATAGTAAATAAAAGAGTAAAACACTTTAGCACCAGAATTAGCACCTTAATTATTTTTTAAAGCTTCAAGTAAAGGAATTATTGGATGAAAGGCAGTACTAGGTATTGATTTGTTGGGAACTATTTCAAGAGAATATATAAATGGGGATTAAATTAAATGGACAGATAGTAAATATGATATAAAATTAACTTAGAAGCAAGATTTGATTTATATTATAAAGTTTAAGCAAGTAATAGCACTAAAAGTAAAGTACATAGTGTATGAGGTAGTTGGTACTAGCTAGTATAAAGTTAGTACAAAAAAATTTCACAAAGTAGTAGTAACATACACTAATACAGCACACGTATATTATGTGTTGAGGACAATAGGCTAATCAGTAATGGTAATGTCAGCTTGTCTAAGGAAGTTGGTGAGATCACGTTGGATTACTCCTTCATGATAAAGTTGATATGTTAGCCAAGAAGAGTACCCAGAAGGAGAATGTAGAATATAACTTTGGTATATCTGTGTCTAGCATTAGGAATAATATTAGGAGAGAAATAAATAATGAAAATGATTGCTATAGGAATGCAGTTAGAAGCCTGAGTAGATCTATAACAAACTATGATAACATGAACATAGATAAGTATGTTTATGGAGCATCTTGCAATGTGAACAGACTGACTGATGTTGTAGTGGCCAGGCTTAGGCTTGGTTACAAGTACTTCTGGCAGTTTGGGAAACACACAGATGATCAAACTAAATGCAAATTATGTGATCAGGCCTATGGTCACTGTCTTGAACACTATGTGCTTAATTGTCCACTTATTGAGGAATATAGAGATAGACAGTATAATAACCTATGTGACATGTCAAGATATCTTATTAATGAAAATAAGATACCAGTTATACTAAGCAAATTTCCTAAATTTGCTTGTAACAGATAAGTGAACTGTAGATATAAATCCAAATGTACAATTGTTAACCCTTTTGGGGCGTAGCTCCTAGGCCTTTTGTGTATCCATATGCTCTTGTGCTACCGTCCACAGGATGGATATGGGGTGCACAATAAACTAGCCACTTCGGTGGCAAAATCTAAAAAAATCATGCAAGCATCCCTAAGTAGGATAATTCCTATTAAACCAGCTGGTCTAGTGGTTAGCACACTGGCCTGTGAGTTTTAGGACTCGCTATGGTTTCGAGTCCCACCCGTTCTATAATTTATTCTTTATTTTTTTTGCTTTTCCTTCATTTACCTCTTCGTATGGGATGACTCGAGAAAATTGCTGACCTGTTGATACTTTTCGAACTAGTATTTTCCAATCACGAGCGAAGCACTGATGGATTTTGTTCTCCAGTTTAAGTTTTCTCAACCTAAACAGAAGGTTTTGACGTTTCCTGGTTAGGCACTCATTGATATATACTCCATTTTTCACTGTAATTACTGATTTAATTTAGGGATTTTCTTTCTATTTAGGTCACCCTGCCTCGGTGGGAGAGGGCCGACTTGTTGAGGAAAAAAAAAAAAAAAAAACTCTCCCCAACACCCTTGCATTCTCCTCCCTTACAAGCCCATCTGTAACTTTGTTAAACCATGGTGACATCATGCATCGCAGTCTAAGATCTACTTTTGCTGGGAAATAATCTCTCTCTCTCCTACATACCCTAACCTGAACCTCACTATCCTTGTAAAAACATTTAACTGCTTTCAGTAACCTACCATCAATTACATACACTTGCAACATCTGCCTCATCGCTCCCCTATCCACCCTAACATATGCCTTTTCCAAATAAATAAATAAATATATTTTTTGAGTAAGTATCAATATTTACAGGGACGCCACATTTTAATTACTGGTAATGTACAGGTACTGTGCTGTATATTACATTTTAAACTGTGCAATATGAAAACCATGTTTAAAGATGATTTTTACAAACTACAGTACAATATTCTCGACACTGAATCATTATAACAGTATTATTGCAGTGTATTACATTCAGGTGGAAATGGAAAAATTTATAAGGTTCATACAGCACCTGTTGCATAGGAAGTTAATTAGGTTTGACTTAAGGAAAGAGTACCTCCAATTCCTTGGATCAAAAGCCTGGTAGGCAACACTCCTCGCACACTGAGTATCCGTGTTCAATCCCCGGCAAGGATGGAAACATTGGGCATGTTTCCTTACACCTGCTGTCCTGTTCACCTAGCAAGCAAGTAGGTACCTGGGCATTAGTCAGCTGGTGTGGGTTGCATCCTGGGGGGGTACAAAGTATATACAGGCCTAGCTGACATCAATGACATACTATTATATAGAAAACCGCTTGTTATGCTGAGCATTTCAGGCAAATTAGGTCAGTTTTGTCCCAGGATGTGACCCACACCAGTTGACTTAACACCCAGGTACCCATTTGATACTGATGGGTGAACAGGGACAGCAAGTGTCTTATGGAAACACGTCTCTAATGTTTTCCAGCTGTACCAGAGATTCAATCTCCAGACCTCAGTGCAATCGAAATAAGTAACAGTCGTCGATGACACACTGACTTTTGTGGGTTATCCTGGGTGGCTAACCCTCCGGGGTTAAAAATCTGAACAAAATCTTATCTTTCACTAGCATACACTTGGAAAATCTTAGGACTAGTCCCAAATTTGAGCATGAAAATCACTCCCTACAAAAGCAAAAGACTAAGCAGGCAGTGCAACATTCCCCAAATGAAAAGCAGGAGTGCCACGAGTATGCTAAAAGACAACACAGTGTCAGGGGCCAAAGACTGTTCAACTGCCTCCCAGCATACATAAGGGGGATTACCAATAGACCCCTGGCTGTTTTCAGGAAGGTGCTGGACAAGCACCTAAAATCAGTACCTGACCAGCCAGGCTGAAGTTCATACATTGGTTTGCATGCAGCCATCAGTAACAGCCTGGTTGATCAGGCCCTGATCCACCCCGAGGCCTCGTCACAGACTGGGTTGCGGGCATTGACCCCAAAAACCCTCTCCAGGTGTACTCCAGCATCAATGCACACTCCCCTGAAAAGATCTCGACAATGAAGAGTGACAAAGAAGTTACAAAATTTATTTATGATTACAGATACAATATTAATTCTTTCATATTTTCTAGCAGTTAGAAAAAAAATATTAGCTATGCATGTGTATATGCTCTTAATTTAATCCAACAGAGCTTAGAATAATCTGAGTTTTGACACTTGTATACAATGCAAAAACTCAATGCACATTAAAGGCTCAAAAATTTGGAATTCATTACCTGTGATTGCCAAAGAAACCCTGCCTGTACCTCAATTCAAAACTCTGCTGAAAAACCACCTACTCACCCAAAACTAAATACACAAAATTTAACATTACCTACAAAGTTAATTAATCACTTAAATGTATAAACCTGTTATAAATATTTCATACTTAGCTAACTTTGTTTCTATAGCATTAACAACTAAAATAATCCATTCTCTTGTAACTCATCTAATGACCATATAAACTGTTATTACAATACAAGTGATTGTTTTGATTTGTTTGATCTGATTTAATAAATTGCATTACTACAAATAATAAATTATGTTCAACTTATGTTCAAATTTCACTACCTAAATACACAATTATACTTATTTTGTAAATTGTCTATAATTTTTACCATTTAGTCTATTGTTAATTAATTTTAAGAATGCCCACAATGCTCAGCATATTAGGGGCTTTTGGCATGTACACCCCATTTATATCCAGAACTATGTACATCTTTGTATCATGTCACAAAAATTATTATTATTATTAATATTATTATTAATATTATTATTATTATAATCAAATAGAAGCGCTAAACCACAGGGGCTATACAGCGCTACAGGTTATTGCAGGATGCAGGGAGAATGAGTTGTAAGAGGGAGATGGATGATTAGTAGGGTATGGAGTGCAGCAGGATGGTGGATAGTGCAGGGATAGAGGGTAGCAAGAGATCAAGGTAGAAGGGACTGAGGGAGGTGCTAGAGGTATAATCTTCAGAGTTTGTATAGTAAGTCAGTTTCTGTCAAAAAGTCAACGAGAGAGTCATGATGAAAGGAGCGTCCATCTGCAAGAAGGGAAGGTAAAGAAAGGGCCGCAGAGCAAAGACGCCGTTGGAGGTAAATTCTGCGTGCTTGTTGATAGAGTGGGCAGTCCAACAGAATATGTTGAACAGACACTGGAACCTGACAATGCTCACAGAGAGGGGCAGGGAGCCTCTCCATGAGATACCCGTGAGTAAGAGGAGTGTGGCCGATGCGAAGACGGGAGAGTGTAGTCTCCCAACCTCGACATTGGTGACAAGAAGAAGGCCAGAAACCTATAACCGGTTTAATAGAATGAAGTTTGTTATTCAGCAGGTCAAACCAGCGTTGTTGCCAACGGGTGCGAAGGTGGGTAGCAATGACCGCAAAATAATCCGTGAAAGGAACACCTCTATATGAAACTGGAAGGTCATGTACTGCTGACCGCGCAGCAGTGTCTGCCTGTTCATTGCCCTGTACGTATTATTATTAACAGCAAGTTACCTTTCACTTATATTTTGTACTATTTATAGTACAAAATAATTTATGTATTATATATGACACATCACATGCTTTCTCCAAACCTCTTGATATTTAAGATATTTTGGCAGTTAAAAGCATATTGTTTAATTTATAAATTATTCAGAAAGTCATAGATTATTATTATTATAATCAAATAGAAGCGCTAAACCACAGGGGTTATACAGCGCTGCAGGTTATTGTAGGATGCAGGGAGAGTGGGTTGTAAGAGGGAGATGGACGATTAGTAGGGTATGGAGTGCAAGATGACGGTGGATAGTGCAGGGGAGGAGGGTAGCAAGAGATCGAGGTAGAAGGGACTGAGGGAGGTGCTAGAGGTATAATCTTCAGAGTTTGTGTAGTAAGTCAGTTTCTGTCAAAAAGTCAATGAGAGAGTCAGGATTAAAGGAGGGGCCATCTGCAAGAAGGGAAGGTAAAGAAAGGGCCGCAGAGCGAAGACGTCGTTGGAGGTAAATTCTGCGTGCTCGTTGATAGAGTGGGCAGTCCAACAGGATATGTCGAACAGACACTGGAACCTGACAATGCTCACAGAGAGGGGCAGGGAGCCTCTCCATGAGATACCCGTGAGTAAGACGAGTGTGGCCGATGCGAAGACGGGAGAGTGTAGTCTCCCAACCTCGACATTGGTGACAAGAAGAAGGCCAGAAACCTATAACCGGTTTAATAGAATGAAGTTTGTTATTCAGCAGGTCAGACCAGCGTTGTTGCCAACGGGTGCGAAGGTGGGTAGCAATGACCGCAAAATAGTCCGTGAAAGGAACACCTCTATATGAAACTGGAAGGTCATGTACTGCTGACCGCGCAGCAGTGTCTGCCTGTTCATTGCCCTGTACGTATTATTATTAACAGCAAGTTACCTTTCACTTATATTTTGTACTATTTATAGTACAAAATAATTTATGTATTATATATGACACATCACATGCTTTCTCCAAACCTCTTGATATTTAAGATATTTTGGCAGTTAAAAGCATATTGTTTAATTTATAAATTATTCAGAAAGTCATAGAGTGAGTATTGCTTATAGAAAAAAAAAACATTATTATTATAATAAAAAAGAAGTGCTAAACCTACAAGGGTCATACAGCAGAAAAAAAAAATCAATAATGGTCTTTTCTTACAAGTTATCTATAAAAATTAATGTGTAGTATGTACATAAGTTTTGACCTGGGTAATGTGAAAAAAAAGTTGAATAAAATACAGACTATGTAATTGGTTGTAGGAATATCATTCATGCCCAAATAAAGAGTGAACTGACTATGTTTTTCCTTTGAGATGGGATTAAAAATCCTTTATTATTATTCACATATAAATTTATTTCAGTATTCAATAACTAAGTCTTTTGATAACTAATTACACAAGTGATGTACAAATGAATGACAGGACTTTTCTAAGCAGAAGAACCTCTGGCTATTCAATAGCTAACCTAAAAATCACAAAACATTTTTTTTATTTGTACTGTATGCAGCCATTAAATAGCTTAAAGCACACCCTAAACTATTTTTTAAAAATTGCAGACTTTTACACAGCTGTCCCTCTCTCCAGGTTCTGCTTGATTTCTTCAGTGTAGTTACCATAGAAGCGTTCCAACTTTTTGTTGAATTTCATATTACGCTCGTTGATGAAGTTAATGTCAGCATCATCATCATATATGCGACGACGAGAGTACTTATCCCTTTTAGCAATTCTAAGGAAGAAAAACATTTGTTTAGTATTGTACTGTTACTGTAGAGTAAGGAATACATCTATATTACTAATCTCAAAAATCCATCTGAAATCATGCATTTTAAGAGCACATCAGTGATTAAGATGAGTAAACACCATTAGCTCTGGAATTAAAAGATGTGCTGTTGAAAAACACAAATTTTAATTGGGACAATATTTCAATGTTACGATCTTTATCAGATCTTAAAAGATCGAAATGTTGGACCAATAAAAGCTTGTTCAGCAAAGTGTGTATTTTCTTCACCATTAACTAATGTTGAACCAACTGTTAATGCATTGAGCCGTGAATGTGCATAAATGATTATAAATGGACTGAAAGAAAACAGAACTTACTGCTTCTCCAGGTCATCCACCATGCTGTCAATTGCCTCTTTGGAATCTTTGTGCAGACCAATGGCAATTGTGTTATTTTCTCCATAAAATGCAGCTTCTCCAACAGCCTGTTTCTCCTTCTCATATTCTGCCATGTCAGTCTTTTTGTTTTTAACTAAGCGGTTATATTGCCTGTTGGAAGACAAATATGTTACCTTAGTGAGTGAGTGTGTACTCACCCCGCCTCTTCACTGACCGCTACTGGGTCCTCCCAGTAGTGTGTGTGTGTGTGTGTGTACTCACCTAATTGTGGCTGCAGGGGTTGAGACTTAACTCCTGGCCCCGCCTCTTCACTGACCACTACTGTGTGCGCGTGCTCATGTGCATGCGTTTGTGTACACAGCTGTCTTTAAATTTTTGTTATACAACAGATTAAAACTATTAATTCAAGACCAAGAAATTTTTTTAGACCCATAATACAGTATATATTTATATGCTTCTTATTCTGCAAGTAATAATCAGATTATGCTCATTCTTCTCTTATTACACTTTTAAAATCAGGGAGAATTTTTAGGAGAGAAACTTTTTTTTAAATTGCCAGCACTGAGGGCACATTTATTTTACACCCTTTGGCAGTTTAAGGGTTAATAACCTCTAAATGTAAAGTTTCCTAGACAGTATGCATTCATGCCTGGTAATACCATCAATCATTCAACTGACTAGAATCACTGAAATATCTGCTCCTGTCCTCGATCATATCTTGACCAATATAACAGCACCGCAAAGCATTGGTAAAATCATGGTTAGGACACAGACCACTACCCTACTTTTTAAATACAGGCAGGCCCTGCTGTAAAGTGAAACATATCCTTTAAATGCATATAAAAGCCTAACAACATGTTTACACTATCAAATATTAAGTGAGCAATAGAGCTAGGCCTAAAAAATGCATTTACAGTACACAAATTACTTCTTCTTCTTTCAACACGTTGGCCGTTTCCCACCGAAGTAGGGTGGCCCAAAAGGAAAAACGAAAGTTTCTCCTTTTACATTTAGTAATATATACAGGAGAAGGGATTACTAGCCCCATGCTCCTGGCATTTTAGTCGCCTCTTACGACACGCATGGCTTACTGAGGAAGAATTCTGTTCCACTTCCCCATGGAGATAAGAGGAAATAAGAACAAGAACTAGTAAGAAAATAGAAGAAAACCCAGAGGGGTGTGTATATATATGCTTGTACATGAATGTGTAGCATGACCTAAGTGTAAGTAGAAGTAGCAAGATGTACTGAAATCTTGCATGTTTATGAGACAGAAAAAAGACACCAGCAATCCTACCATCATGTAAAACAATTACTACAGGCTTTCGTTTTACACTCACTTGGCAGGATGGTAGTACCTCCCTGGGTGGTTGCTGTCTACCAACCTATTACCTAGGACACATTACTTACCTTAAAATATTTTCGTCCTTAGCTTATACTGAGTGGTGAATATGTTTATTGTAGGAAGTCTAAATAAATGAATGAGTATACAGTGGATCCTCGGTTTTCGTACAGCTCCCAACTCGAACAATTATGTAAGTGTATTTTTGTAAGTGCTTTTGTAAGTGTATTTTTGGGGTCTGAAACGGACTAATCTAATTTACATTTGTCCTTATGGGAACAAATTTGTTTGGTAACGGCGCTTGAACAGCATTCTGGAATGAATTATCAACGAAAACTGAGGTACCACTGTAATTGAAAACAACTGCCTTAGCGAAATGCTGTAAAACGGGAATGCCTGTACATGTATAAATACTGTTTTGATGTTCTATTAGTCTTAGGCTTTTGCTTGCGAAAAATACTCTGCATAACCAGGGGCTTTCCACGTGTACAGCAGGTAGTATACAGTAGGTTAGGTTCTGGGATACTGCTGTAAAGTGAAACAGACTTTTTTTTTCCACTTTCAAATGCATATAAAAGCCTGATAACATGTTTACACTATCATATATTTAGTGAGCAATAGACCTAGGTCTAAAAAAATGCATATACAGTACACACACTACTTACCTTAAAATATTTTCATCTTTAGCTAATAGTGGTGAACATATTTATTGTAGGAAGTCTGAATAAATGAAGAATGAATGTAACTGAAAAGCACTGCAATAGCAAAACACTGTTAAGTGAAGTGCTGCAAAGCAGGGCTTGCCGAGATATGGAGGCGTAAAGTTAGCAGAAAATGAGCCGCGTATGGCAACAGCGGCGCATGCCGCTCACCGGTACACTTATATTTACTCCCATTCAAATGTTTCTTGTATTTTCCAATATATTTCTTTTTTCCAAGTTACTTATGTGGCCTGTGAGACCAAAGTAAGGTGCTGTGTACATATATACACTCGTTGTATGCAACACAATAACTGCACAAACATTATTATCATTATATTATTTACAGAACTTGTTTACACAAACCAACAATGCAAAAAATTGTTTATTACTATTGTTCTATAATATCTTTCTTTCTTTCAACACGTCGGCCGTTTCCCACCGAAGCAGGGTGGCCCAAAAGGAAAAACGAAAGTGTCTCCTTTTCTTTCTTTCTTTCAACATGTCGGCCGTTTCCCACTGAAGCGGGGTGGCCGAAAAGGAAAAACGAAAGTTTCTCCTTTTACATTTAGCAATATCTACAGGAGAAGGGGTTACTAGCCCCTTGCTCCCGGCATTTTAGTCGCTTCTTACAACACGCATGGCTTACGGAGGAAGAATTCTGTTCCAATTCCCCATGGAGATAAAAGGAAATAAGAACAAGAACTAGTAAGAAAATAGAAGGAAACCCAGAGGGTGTGTTAGTTACCATTTTGTCCTAGGCACATGTCAATTAGACACTAGGCCTGTTGTGTATGTGTGTGTGTGTGTAAGGAAACACATCAAAATGTTTCGGCCCCGCCGGGAATTGAACCCGGGCCCTCCGTGCGTGAAGCAAGAGCGCTAGCCACCATGCCATCGGGGGTGTGTATATATATATATGCTTGTACATGAATGTGTAGTGTGACCTAAGTGTAAGTAGAAGTAACAAGACATACCTGAAATATTGCATGTTTATGCACATATATAATGACTGGACACTTTCCATCAACTTCCCTTAGCACTTGAAGCTGTGTTTGTGTGTGGACATCTAAATTTGCTGAGTCATGGTAAGGCAGCTGTCAAAATGACATATACCATTGCTCACCACCCTCACTGCTGTCAACCTGTCAACACAAAAGGGGACCCATGTCTTCTTCCCCACAACCTCCTTCCTAGCTTCCTTTCTTCTTGCATTCCTTCCTTCCTTTCTTACTTATTTCCTTCCATCCTTCCTCTCATCTCTTCCTTCCTTCCTCTCATCTCTTCCTTCTTCCTCTCCTCTCTTCCTTTCTGCCTCTCATCTCTTCCTTCCTTGCCTTCCTTTCTTCCTTCATTCCTTCCTTTCTTACTTCTTTTGTTCCTTCCTTCCTCTCATCGCTCCTTCCTTTCTTTCTTCTTTCCTTCCTTCCTCTCATCTCTTCTTTCCTTTCTTTCCTTCCTTCCTCTCATCTCTTCTTTCCTTCCTTCCTCTCATCTCTTCTTTCCTTCCTTCCTCTCATCTCTTCTTTCCTTCCTTCCTCTCATCTCTTCTTTCCTTCCTTCCTCTCATCTCTTCTTTCCTTCCTTCCTCTCATCTCTTCTTTCCTTTCTTCCTTCCTCTCATCTCTTCC
>WNWK01010656.1:0-24666 GCA_009830355.1 Cherax destructor | reverse complement strand
TCCTTTCACCTACAAGCAAGTAGGTCCTGGGCATTAGTCAGCTGGTGTGGGTTGCATCCTGGGGGGTACAAAGTATACAGGCCTAGCTGACATCAATGACATACTATTATATAGAAAACCGCTTGTTATGCTGAGCATTTCAGGCAAATTGGTCAGTTTTTCCCAGGATGTGACCCACACCAGTTGACTTAACACCGGTACCCATTTGTCGATGGGTGAACAGGGACACAAGTGCTTATGGAAACCGTCTCTAATGTTTTCCAGCTGTACCAGAGATTCAATCTCAGACCTCAGTGCCGAAATAATAACAGTGCGATGACATGACTTTTGTGGGTTATCCTGGTGGCTAACCCTCCGGGGTTAAAAATCTGAACAAAATCTTATCTTTCATAGCATACATTGGAAAATCTTAGATAGTCCCAAATTTGAGCATGAAAATCCTCCCTAAAAGCAAAGACTAAGCAGGCAGTCACTTCCCCAAAATGAAAAGCAGGAGTGCCCGAGTATGCTAAAAGACAACACAGTGGGGGCCAAAGACTGTTCAATGCCTCCCAGCATACATAAGGGGATTACCAATAGACCCCTGGCTGTTTTCAGGAAGGTGCTGGACAAGCACCTAAAATCAGTACCTGACCAGCCAGGCTGAATTCATACATTGGTTTGCATGCAGCCATCAGTAACAGCCTGGTTGATCCCTATCCCACCCCGAGCCCTCCACAGACTGGGTTGCGGGCATTGCCCCCCAAAAAACCCTCTCCAGGTGTACTCCAGCATCAATACACCCCTGAAAAGATCTCGACAATGAAAGTGACAAAGAAGTTACAAAATTTATTTATGATTAAGATACAATATTAATTCTTTCAATTTTCTAAGTTAGAAAAAATATTAGCTATGCATTGTATATGCTCTTAATTTAATCCAACAGGCTTAGAATAATCTGAGTTTTGACACTTGTATACAATGAAAAAACTCAATGCCTAAAGGCTCAAAAATTTGGAATTCATTACCTGTGATTGCCAAAAGAAACCCTGCCTGTACCTCAATTCAAAACTCTGCTGAAAAACCACCTACTCACCCAAACTAAATACACAAAATTTAACATTACCTACAAAGTTAATTAATCATTAAATGTATAAACCTGTTATAAATATTTCATACTTAGCTAACTTTGTTTCTATAATTAAAACAAAATTCCATTCTCTTGTAACTCATCTAATGAATATAAACTGTTATTACAATACAAGTGATTGTTTTGATTTTTTGATCTGATTTAATAAATTGCATTACACAAATAATAAATTATGTTCAACATGTTCAAATTTCACTACCTAAATACACAATTATACTTATTTTGTAAATTGTCTATAATTTTACCATTTAGTCTATTGTTAATTAATTTTAAGAACCCACAATGCTCAGCATATTAGGGGCTTTTGGCATTACACCCCATTTATATCCAGAACGTCATCTTTGTATCATGTCACAAAATTATTATTATTATTAAATTTTTATTAATATTATTATTATTATAATCAAATAGGGCTAAACCACAGGGGCTATACAGCGCTACAGGTTATTGCGGATGGGGAATGAGTTGGAGGGAGATGGATGATTAGTAGGGTATGGAGTGCAGCAGGATGGTGGATGGGGATAGGGGGTAGCAAGAGATCAAGGTAGAAGGGACTGAGGGATGCTAGGGTATAATCTTCAGAGTTTGTATAGTAAGTCAGTTTCTGTCAAAAAGTCAACGAGAGGTCATGATGAAAGGAGCGTCCATCTGCAAGAAGGGAAGGTAAAGAAAGGGCCGGAGCAAAGACGCCGTTGGAGGTAAATTCTGCGTGCTTGTTGATAAGGGGCAGTCCAACAGAATATGTTGAACAGACACTGGAACCTGACAATGCTCACAGAGAGGGGCAGGGGCCTCTCCATGAGATCCCGTGGTAAAGGGGTGGCCGATGCGAAGAGGAGTGTAGTCTCCAACCTCGACATTGGTGAAAGAAGAAGGCCAGAAACCTAAACCGGTTTAATAGAATGAAGTTTGTTATTCAGCAGGTCAAACCAGCGTTTTGCCAACGGGTGCGGGTGGGTGAATGACCGCAAAATAATCCGTGAAAGGACACCTCTATATGAACTGGAAGGTCATGTCTGTGACCGCCAGCAGTTCTGCCTGTTCTTGCCCTTGCATATTTTCAAGTTACCTTTCCTTATATTTTGTACTATTTTAGTACAAAATAATTTATGTATTATATATGACACACATCTTTCTCAAACCTCTTGATATTTAAGATATTTTGGCAGTTAAAAGCATATTTTTAATTTATAAATTATTCAGAAAGTATAGATTATTATTATTATAATCAAATAGAACGCTAAACCACAGGGGTTATACAGCGCTGCAGGTTTGTAGGATGCAGGGAATGGGTTGTAAGAGGGAGATGGACGAAGGGGGTTGGGTGCAAGATGGGTGGATAGTGCAGGGAGGAGGGTAGCAAGGTGAGGTAGAAGGGACTGAGGGAGGTGCTAGAGGTATAATCTTCAGAGTTTGTGTAGTGCGTTTCTGTCAAAAAGTCAATGAGAGGTCAGGATTAAAGGAGGGGCCATCTGCAAGAAGGAAGGTAAAGAAAGGGCCGAAGCGAACTCGTTGGATAAATTCTGCGTGCTTTGAAAGTGGGATCCAACAGGATATTCGAACAGACACTGGAACCTGACAATGCTCCGAGAGGGGCAGGGAGCCCCTCCATGAGATCCCGTGGAAGGTGTGCGATGCGAAACGGGAGAGTGTGCTCCCCAACCTGTTGGTGACAAGAAGAAGGCCAAAACCTATAACCGGTTTAATAGAATGAAGTTTGTTATTCAGCAGGTCAGACCAGCGTTTTGCCAACGGGTGCGAAGGTGGGGTACAATGACCGCAAAATAGTCCGTGAAAGGAACACCTATATGAAACTGGAAGGTCATGTACTGCTGACCGCGCAGCAGTGTCTCCTGTTCATTCCCTGTACTATTATTATTAACAGCAAGTTCCTTTCCTTTTTTTGCTATTTATTACAAAATAATTTATGTATTATATATGAACATCACATGCTTTCTCCAAACCTCTTGATATTTAAGATATTTTGGCAGTTAAAAGCATATTGTTTAATTTATAAATTATTCAGAAAGTCATAGAGTGAGTTTGCTTATAAAAAAAAAAAACATTATTATTATAAAAAAAAAAGGGTTTAAACCTACAAGGGTCATACACAGAAAAAAATCAATAATGGTCTTTTCTTACAAGTTATCTATAAAATTTGTGTAGTATGTACATAAGTTTTGACCTGGGTAATGTAAAAAAAGTTGAATAAAATACAGACTATGTAATTGGTTGTGGAATATATTCATGCCCAAATAAAGAGTGAATATATGCCTTTGAGATGGGTTAAAATCCTTTTTATTATTCACATATAAATTTTTTCAGTATTCTAACTAAGTCTTTTGATAACTAATTCCAAGTGATGTACAAATGAATGACAGGATTTTCTAAGCAGAAGAACCTCTGGCTATTCAATGCTAACCTAAAAATCCAAAACATTTTTTTTATTTGTACTGTATGCGCCATTAAATAGCTTAAAGCACACCCTAAACTATTTTTTAAAAATTGCAGACTTTTACACAGCTGTCCCTCTCTCCAGGTTCTGCTTGATTTCTTCAGTGTAGTTACCATAGAAGCGTTCCAACTTTTGTTGAATTTCATATTACGCTCGTTGATGAAGTTAATGTCAACATCATCATCATATATGACGACGGAGTACTTATCCCTTTTAGCAATTCTAAGGAAGAAAAACATTTGTTTAGTATTGTACTGTTACTGTAGAGTAAGGAATACATCTATATTACTAATCTCAAAAAATCCATCTGAAATCATGCATTTTAAGAGCACATCAGTGATTAAGATGAGTAAACACCATTAGCTCTGGAATTAAAAGATTGCTGTTGAAAAACACAAATTTTAATTGGGACAATATTTCAATGTTACGATCTTTATCAGATCTTAAAAGATCGAAATGTTGGACCAATAAAAGCTTGTTCAGCAAAGTGTGTATTTTCTTCACCATTAACTAATGTTGAACCAACTGTTAATGCATTGAGCCGTGAATGTGCATAAATGATTATAAATGGACTGAAAGAAAAACAGAACTTACTGCTTCTCCAGGTCATCCACCATGCTGTCAATTGCCTCTTTGGAATCTTTGTGCAGACCAATGGCAATTGTGTTATTTTCTCCATAAAATGCAGCTTCTCCACATGTTTCTCCTTCTCATATTCTGCCATGTCAGTCTTTTGTTTTTAACTAAGCGGTTATATTGCCTGTTGGAAGACAAATATGTTACCTTAGTGAGTGGTGTACTCACCCCGCCTCTTCACTGACCGCTACTGGGTCCTCAGTAGTGTGTGTGTGTGTGTGTACTCACCTAATTGTGGCTGCAGGGGTTGAGACTTAACTCCTGGCCCCGCCTCTTCACTGACCACTACTGTGTGCGCGTGCTCATGTGCATGCGTTTGTGTACACAGCTGTCTTTAAATTTTTGTTATACAACAGATTAAAACTATTAATTCAAGACCAAGAAATTTTTAGACCCATAATACAGTATATATTTATATGCTTCTTATTCTGCAAGTAATAATCAGATTATGCTATTCTTCTCTTATTACACTTTTAAAATCAGGGAGAATTTTTAGGAGAGAAACTTTTTTTAAATTGCCAGCACTGAGGGCACATTTATTTACACCCTTTGGCAGTTTAAGGGTTAATAACCTCTAAATGTAAAGTTTCCTAGACAGTATGCATTCATGCCTGGTAATACCATCAATCATTCAACTGACTAGAATCACTGAAATATCTGCTCCTGTCCTCGATCATATCTTGACCAATATAACAGCACCGCAAAGCATTGGTAAAATCATGGTTAGGACACAGACCACTACCCTACTTTTAAATACAGGCAGGCCCTGCTGTAAAAATGAAACATATCCTTTAAATGCATATAAAAGCCTAACAACATGTTTACACTATCAAATATTAAGTGAGCAATAGAGCTAGGCCTAAAAATGCATTTACAGTACACAAATTACTTCTTCTTCTTTCAACACGTTGGCCGTTTCCCACCAAGTAGGGTGGCCCAAAAGGAAAAACGAAAGTTTCTCCTTTTACATTTAGTAATATATACAGGAGAAGGGATTACTAGCCCCATGCTCCTGGCATTTTAGTCGCCTCTTACGACACGCATGGCTTACTGAGGAAGAATTCTGTTCCACTTCCCCCCTGGAGATAAGAGGAAATAAGAACAAGAACTAGTAAGAAAATAGAAAAAAAACCCAGAGGGTGTGTATATATATGCTTGTACATGAATGTGTAGCATGACCTAAGTGTAGTAGAAGTAGCAAGATGTACTGAAATCTTGCATGTTTATGAGACAGAAAAAAGACACCAGCAATCCTACCATCATGTAAAACAATTCTACAGGCTTTCGTTTTACACTCACTTGGCAGGATGGTAGTACCTCCTGGGTGGTTGCTGTCTACCAACCTATTACCTAGGACACATTACTTACCTTAAAATATTTTCGTCCTTAGCTTATACTGAGTGGTGAATATGTTTATTGTAGGAAGTCTAAATAAATGAATGAGTATACAGTGGATCCTCGGTTTTCGTACAGCTCCCAACTCGAACAATTATGTAAGTGTATTTTTGTAAGTGCTTTTGTAAGTGTATTTTTGGGGTCTGAAACGGACTAATCTAATTTACATTTGTCCTTATGGGAACAAATTTGTTTGGTAACGCTTGAACAGCATTCTGGAATGAATTATCAACGAAAACTGAGGTACCACTGTAATTGAAAACAACTGCCTTAGCGAAATGCTGTAAAACGGGAATGCCTGTACATGTATAAATACTGTTTTGATGTTCTATTAGTCTTAGGCTTTTGCTTGAAAAATACTCTGCATAACCAGGGGCTTTCCACGTGTACAGCAGGTAGTATACAGTAGGTTAGGTTCTGGGATACTGCTGTAAAGTGAAACAGACTTTTTTTCCACTTTCAAATGCATATAAAAGCCTGATAACATGTTTACACTATCATATATTTAGTGAGCAATAGACCTAGGTCTAAAAATGCATATACAGTACACACACTACTTACCTTAAAATATTTTCATCTTTAGCTAATAGTGGTGAACATATTTATTGTAGGAAGTCTGAATAAATGAAGAATGAATGTAACTGAAAAGCACTGCAATAGCAAAACACTGTTAAGTGAAGTGCTGCAAAGCAGGGCTTGCCGAGATATGGAGGCGTAAAGTTAGCAGAAAATGACGCGATATGGCAACAGCGGCGCATGCCGCTCACCGGTACACTTATATTTACTCCCATTCAAATGTTTCTTGTATTTTCCAATATATTTCTTTTTTCCAAGTTACTTATGTGGCCTGTGAGACCAAAGTAAGGTGCTGTGTACATATATACACTCGTTGTATGCAACACAATAACTGCACAAACATTATTATCATTATATTATTTACAGAACTTGTTTACACAAACCAACAATGCAAAAATTGTTTATTACTATTGTTCTATAATATCTTTCTTTCTTTCAACACGTCGGCCGTTTCCCACCGAAGCAGGGTGGCCCAAAAGGAAAAACGAAAGTGTCTCCTTTTCTTTCTTTCTTTCAACATGTCGGCCGTTTCCCACTGAAGCGGGGTGGCCGAAAAGGAAAAACGAAAGTTTCTCCTTTTACATTTAGCAATATCTACAGGAGAAGGGGTTACTAGCCCCTTGCTCCCGGCATTTTAGTCACTTCTTACAACACGCATGGCTTACGGAGGAAGAATTCTGTTCCAATTCCCCATGGAGATAAAAGGAAATAAGAACAAGAACTAGTAAGAAAATAGAAGGAAACCCAGAGGGGGTGTGTTAGTTACCATTTTGTCCTAGGCACATGTCAATTAGACACTAGGCCTGTTGTGTATGTGTGTGTGTGTGTAAGGAAACACATCAAAATGTTTCGGCCCCGCGGGAATGAACCCGGGCCCTCCGTGTGTGAAGCAAGAGCGCTAGCCACCATGCCATCGGGGGTGTGTATATATATATATGCTTGTACATGAATGTGTAGTGTGACCTAAGTGTAAGTAGAAGTAACAAGACATACCTGAAATATTGCATGTTTATGCACATATATAATGACTGGACACTTTCCATCAACTTCCTTAGCACTTGAAGCTGTGTTTGTGTGTGGACATCTAAATTTGCTGAGTCATGGTAAGGCAGCTGTCAAAATGACATATACCATTGCTCACCACCCTCACTGCTGTCAACCTGTCAACACAAAAGGGGACCCATGTCTTCTTCCCCACAACCTCCTTCCTAGCTTCCTTTCTTCTTGCATTCCTTCCTTCCTTTCTTACTTATTTCCTTCCATCCTTCCTCTCATCTCTTCCTTCCTTCCTCTCATCTCTTCCTTCTTCCTCTCCCCTCTTCCTTTCTGCCTCTCATCTCTTCCTTCCTTGCCTTCCTTTCTTCCTTCATTCCTTCCTTTCTTACTTCTTTTGTTCCTTCCTTCCTCTCATCGCTCCTTCCTTTCTTTCTTCTTTCCTTCCTTCCTCTCATCTCTTCTTTCCTTTCTTTCCTTCCTTCCTCTCATCTCTTCTTTCCTTCCTTCCTCTCATCTCTTCTTTCCTTCCTTCCTCTCATCTCTTCTTTCCTTCCTTCCTCTCATCTCTTCTTTCCTTCCTTCCTCTCATCTCTTCTTTCCTTCCTTCCTCTCATCTCTTCTTTCCTTTCTTCCTTCCTCTCATCTCTTCCTTCCTTCCTTACTTTCTTTCTTTCTTCCTTCCTTCCTTCTGGTATCCTGGGCATTGCTTTCCATCACAAACTCCTCAAAACCATGAAATTCATCTTCAGAGACACTTCTATCTGTGTTAGAGCTATCACTGGGGAAGAGAAGAGTCCCAGATTCGCCGGGGAGTCAGATATTTCTTACCGCTAGGCATGCTGAACATGGACTACTGAAATGGCTTTCCAACAATGCACCACTGGCTGCCCGATTTTTTTTATACTGCACACACTGACCACACAGACCCATTCTCTCACATGTGGGCCTACCAGCTTTCTCCCACTTGATTTGAGCCCGCTAGAATTTATGCGTATTAATACGTCGGAAACATTGGCTCGTAAGACGTATATATACAACCGAAACAGTCAAAGGGTTAAATGTCACCCAATTTTGTAAAAACCGTGTATCTTATGGAAATTATTATTATTATAGATCTGGAGCAGAAATTAATAATTTCGCAATCGGATAGCGAAAAAAGCTCGGTTAGCGAAACGTATTAGACGTGTCCGCCTGCTCCCCGCCTGGCCTGCGCCTGCACAAGATGCCAGTGTAGCGTTGTTTACCAATGAGAGAACATTACCCAGCGCGCTCTTTCAAACATTCACAATACATTTGGTGTCTTTTTTGGTGGTTTAGTGATTGTCACTGTGAAATAAGTCACCATGGGTCCAAAGAAGCTTCCTAGTGGCACCCCAGTGGTAAAGAGAGTGAGGAACACCATCGAACTGAAGAAAGAGATAATAGAAAAATATGAGAGTGGTGTACGTCTGAGTGATCTTGCCAGGATGTACAAGAAAAGTGCATCTACTATCGGCACTATCCTGGCAAAGAGAAATGAGATCAAGGAAGCTAATGTTGCAAAAGGGGTTAATTTGTTAACGAAACAAAGATCGAAAACAGTGGATGAGGTTGAGAAGTTACTGATGGTGTGGATCAATGAAAAACAGATAGCGGGTGATAGTATTTCCATGGCGATAATTTGTGAAAAGGCAAGGAAGTTGCACACAGATCTTGTCAAGACAATGCCTGCAACCAGTGGTGAGGCGAGTGATTTTAAAGCCAGCAAAGGCTGGTTTGAGAGGTTTAAGAAATGTAGTGGCATACACAGTGTTGTGAGGCATGGTGAGGCAGCCAGCTCAGACAAACGTGCAGCTGAAAAATTTGTGAGTGAATTTAAGGGGTTCGTAGAGGCTGAAGAATTCCTCCCCCAACAAGTGTTTAATTGTGATGAAACAGGCCTGTTTTGGAAGAAAATGCCCAACAGGACCTTCATTACTCAGGAGGAAAAGGCACAGCCAGGACACAAGCCTATGAAAGACAGGCTAACTCTTATGATGTGTGCCAATGCCAGTGGTTATTTTAAAGTGAAGCCTTTACTGGTGTATCACTCAGAAAATCCCAGACCCTTCAAGAAACACAGTGTTGACAAGAATAATTTGTGTGTGCATTGGAAGGCTAACACCAAGGCATGGGTCACTACAGAGATTTTCAAGGAATGGTTGACTGGAGTGTTTGGCCCTAGTGTGAAGAAATACCTCCTAGAAAAGAAATTGGGACTCAAGTGCCTCCTGGTATTGGACAATGCTCCTGCTCATCCTCACAACTTGGAAGAGTTGTTGCCTGATGAGTTCAGTTTCCTCACAGTGAAGTTCTTGCCTCCTAACACCACTCCTCTCATCCAGCCCATGGACCAGCAGGTCATTGCAAACTTCAAGAAACTGTACACCAAAGCAGTGTTTCAGAGGTGCTTTAATATGACCAATGACTCTGCATTGACCCTAAGAGAGTTCTGGAAAGATCACTTCAATATCGTGCATTGCCTAGGCCTTATAGGTAAGGCTTGGGAGGGAGTGACTTCCAGGACTTTGAACTCTGCTTGGATACCACTGTGGCTGGATTGTGTTGAAAAAGAGGGATTTTGAAGGATTTGAGGATGACCCTGACCCTGACAACCCTGTGCCTGTTGTGGAAGATATTGTGGCATTGGGAACAGCCTGGGGTTGGAGGTGAGTGGTGAGGATGTGGAAGAGTTGGTGGAGGAGCACAGGATAGAGCTAACAATTGAAGAGCTGCAAGAGCTTCATCTGGAATAGCAACAGACCACAGCTAAGGTTATTGCTTCACAGGAGGAGGAAGAGAGAGTGAAGGAGGTGCCTTCTTCAGAGATTAAGGAAATTTGTTCAATGTGGAATAAGGTGCAGACATTTGTTGAAAGACACCACCCTGAGCAAGCTGAAATGAGCCTTCTGTGCAACCACTTCAGTGACAGAGCAATGTTGCACTTCAGGAAAGTATTAAAGAGTCGCCAGAAACAGAGGACTCTGGACAGTTATTTTTCTAAGAAGAGTTCTAGTGACTCTCAAGCTGGTCCTAGTGGCATTAAAAGACCAAGAAGGGAAGTAACCCCAGAGAGGGACTTGTTACCTGAAGTCCTTTTGGAGGGGGATTTCCCTTCCAACCACTAACACCCTGCCCTGTCATCATCCCTATCTTCCAGATGCCTGCAAGTCTCTTCAATAAAGGTAAGTAAATGTTATTTATATTATATTTATTGTGAATATTTTTGTGGAACAGTTTAATTGTATTTACATAATTTCTTATGGGAAATAAGGGTTCGGATTACGAAAGATTCAGATTAAGTAATAGCTCCTGGAACGGATTAATTTTGTTAACCGAGGGTTCACTGTAATGACAAAAAAATTAATGCCAATTAACAACTAAAAGATAAACTACTGCAAATTATTTTTAATTTATGCAGAAATGAAGGAAACTCAATCACAATGAAAAACAAATACATTATAAACAAGTACATTTGTTTGAAGCAATGAGAAAATAATTTTTTTATAAACAGTACATAAGCTAATTGTAATGATTTTTAATACAAATATTGTGTAGTGCTTGTAGTGAAAACCACCAATTGTATATTTTTATTTTAACAAGTTGATCCAATATATACACCTGTATGTTAAAACTAAGGAAAAATAAATACTATAGTACAGTGGACCCCCGGTGTTCGTGATGCTCCAAACTCGAACAATTATGTAAGTGTATTTTTGTAAGTGTATTTTTGGGGGTCTAAAAGGACTAGTCTAATTTACATTATTCCTTATGGGAATAAATTCGTTTGGTAATGGCACCTGAACAGCATTCTGGAACGAAAAAATCACGAAAACCGGGGGTTAACTGTACTTTATTTCTAATATGTTTTTTCATTACCTTATGGTAGCATCTTCGTAGGTAGAGAAGCCTTGATCAGGGTTTTTCTTCTTTTTTCTCCTCTCCCACCGCTCTGCGTCATCTGCTCCAACTTCCAGCATTCTTAGGCGGTCATAGTCTTTACCCTAAATAAAAATAATAACTTTGCCATTTTAAATTGTCATTTCTGTCTTATAACTTCCAATTAGTGGTCCATTGAGTTACAATATTAATCCATTCCAGAAGACTTATTTATAGCCTCAAAACTATCGTAATTCATGCCAAAACCTAGGTAGTGCAACTTTTATATACCTTGAACTTGCACACTTACAAATAAAACTTGCAGGCACTTTACCTTGTTCTTGAATAGATTTAACTTATTAATAATTTATATAATATTCCATCTATCTTCACTATACGTATAGTATTTTACTTTACAAATGCTTTTCAAATATGTATACTACTATTAAAACAAACACAATGCAAAAAACTTATCTGAGGTTCTAGCATGTATTACCACAGGTTTATTAAAAGTAAACTAGAGCAAAGGTACATGACGAAGTTGGGTGTAGAAACAAAGAAGGAAATATTAATGCTTTTACTGTTTGAGGCTTTGCCTCCAAGGAAGCTGACGTGGGCCCTCCCTGCTCTCTGTCTCACAACTGATATCTAAGATAAAACACGTCACAGCTTCACAACATAATTCATACATGTAAATACTACACAAACTTTTTTTTTTTTTACCACACTGCTTCAGTGGGATACAGCCAGTTTGTTGAAAGAAGAAATACTACACAAAAATGTATAATCTGATGTAAATCAGTAACTATTATACAACAGATAATTTGCAAAACCACTTGTATGAAAGAAATTAATTTCTCAATAATGTACTGTAATATACAGTACAAGTATTACTATTCCCAAAAATGACTTACATCAATTAAAGAAAAGCTGAGATATCTTACACTAAATATGTAGTACCAAAGACAATGATGTCAGAATTGAGTAATGTATGTTGTAAACTCTAAACCTATGGGATTTATTCAGTGCAAGGGTGATGGAGGTTTGATCCTCTCCCATGTTAATTGGGGTTCAGTCTCTGACTAGTCAGGCTACTGATGATGATTATTATTACTGCACCTGTCTGCACTGCATATTATTGAACATTATATAATTAGGGCCTGACCTCTGCTAGAGCAGCCTCTCTTCGTTGATCCTCTTTAAATTCAGCTTCTAGTCTTTGCGCTCTTAGAATAGTTTTGGGCATTTGCTTAATGCGGTCTTCTTCCACAACTTCTTTGTGATTCAAAGCTGCAGCTTCATTCTGGAAAAAAGTGTGTGCTGTAAAACACATTATTTTGACAGTACTTCATCAGAAATAACAAATGTAGATACTCTTTGAGTGATAAATAAACCAATATAAATACCCATTAACCCCTTAAACTGTCCACATAAATATCGTTCACTCGCGTGTGACCGAATATTTTAAAAAAAAAAATCATTTTTTTTTAAATGAAAAGAAATTTTTATAAAGAGGATAGGCTAAAAAAAATTTTGGCTAGTACTTACCGAGATATAAGCCCGCCAATTTGGTACTGGATACTCACCTGGCGACAACATCAAGTCCTGCCGCTTGCAGAAGTAATACCGATATACTTTTTTTCTAGTTTTTTTTTAATTTATATAATTTTATGTTCTGATAATTACAATTTACAACAGTTCTTGTGATTTCATAGCCAATCTTTGTTCTAACACTAATATTATGTACTGAAATAGTACTCAAATAGTCACAATCACACCAACAGGTGAACAGTTTCACCTTCCTTGGTCATTTACTATTGTCTATAAATACAGTGGTACCCCGACTTGATATTTTCTTTCCCAGAATGCTGTTCAAGTGCCATTACCAAACGAATTTATCTCCATAAGAAATGATGTAAAATAGACTAGTCCTTTTAGACCCCCAAAATTACACTTACAAAAGCATTTAAAAAAATCAACTTACATAAGGGTGTGTTTGGGGACCATCGTAAGTCGGGTACCACTGTATATAAGAAGTATTTATAGGTCCCAGCAATGTTTTAGACATCCTGGAGTATATATGAAACTCCTTGAAGAATGGTGTGTTGACAAGTGTCAGATAACTCTTGACAGCCCAGTGACATTTGATAAATGTCAGCAGTGCTGGGGGGAACCCTCCCTTTTCAATATCTGTCTGTCTGTCTATCTGTCTGTCTGTATCTCTCTGTCTGTCTATCTGTCTGTATCTGTCTGTCTCTATCTGTCTGTTTGTCTAGCTCTGCTTATGTCTGCCTGTGTATGTCTTTCCGTCTGCTTGTCTCAGTCTCAGAGTGCGTCTCGTAACAACAGGTATTATACACGATTCGGAAGTGACGTGCGTATTACTTTCCAGGGGTTTCCATGCTTTATTATTATATCTACAAGCATTGTATAGCACTTTGCCTGGAATTTTTGGTTATCCTAGGTAATTTACACTATGTATAATAACTGTACTTATGTGTACATGTGAGAGAGAGACAGAGATATAGGACATAGATAGATATATAGACAGACAAAGATATAGACAGACAAAGATATAGACAGACAAAGATATAGACAAATAAAGATATAGACAAATAAAGATATAGACAGACAAAGATATAGACAAAGATATGGACAGATAGAGATATAGACAGATAGAGTTATAGACAGAGACAGCCAAAGCCAGCCAGCCTGCGAATACATAAGAAAAAAGGAACACTGCAGCAGGCCTACTGGCCCATGCAAGGCAGGTCCATGTCACCCCAACTTAGACCAATGACCCACCTAGTCAGGTCCATCCTCTGAAGGAAGGAGCATGGCATCAGACCTAGTAGCACAAGCTAGTCAGGTCCAACTCCACCCACCCACAGCTACTCATGTATTTATCTAACCTATTTTTACTTTCCTCTTATAAGGGGAGTGTTAATGCGACATAACATCATTGAATCCCTGGTGTTTGCCACACTATTTGCTCTAGCTGGCACTCAATCGAACTGGTGCTCCCACAAGGTACTAAGTGGTCCCGATTTTTTTAATACTGCACACTGAGGCGCAGACCCTTCTCTCATGTCTAGGCGACTCAGGCCTATCGCGCTAAATTTGAATGAATGTAAATAAAAACGTAGATGTAGTTCGGTCAGCTACCGCGTGAACGTATATCTACGTTGGACAGTTTAAGGGTTAACACAACTGTTCTAAACTTAAAGGTTTATGGTTTATTAATTTGGTTAATTCCTTAAGAAAGCTGACACCAGTCTGGTTGACTGTCCAACACAGAAATGCTTACACCTCTGTAATTTATACGTTAGGGAACTAATGTTGAATTGCTAAGTAAGTGCTTCAGTTACAGAAAAATGCCGAAATGGCTTAGATATACAGTACGGATAGGATGGAGAATAGGTTTCACAGGAAAATAAAGAGCATGTAGAGCACTCCAGGAAGTAAAGGGATAGCAGAAAACCAACATAGTGGAAAAGAAAAGAGAGGATTACATTACATATATTAATGTATGGGAACCAAATCATTAATTTTTTTGAAACAAGGTTTAAGTGTAGATCAACAGATAAATAATGGAAGAAAAAAATGATGCTTAGTAAAGAAAAGCCTCACCCTTTTGCCATGCAGCTTGGCAAGACGAGCTTTGAAATCAGCAATTTTATCAGTTTTGTTGGAACTGCTAGAGCTTGCAGCTATCTGAAAAAAATAGTCATATAAGCATATAGTATAAAATTAATAAAAAATGTAAAGTATAAGTACAGTTCTCTATAAAAATTTCCCATTTTAAGGTTTTCTTTTTGAGACACATTTAAACCTTACATATATACTATACGGTATACTCAAAATTTGAATCTTTTTATGAATTTCTTTATATGTAAACAGTACAGTACAATGAACCCCAGGTTTTCGGATTTTATTCCAGAATGTTTCAATTATTACCAAATGAATTTATTTCCTAAGGAATAATGTAAAGTAGACAGTCCTTTAGACTCCTAAAAATACATTAAAAGATTTAAAAATACACCTACATAAAAGGGCGAGTTTGGAGCAGGGCAACACGGGGCCACTGTATGCTAAGTTTATTAGATTTCTGGTATGGTATAAGTACAGTACAGTTTCGGGTTACAGTTTTTTAGGGCTGTTTGAGGGAACCAGGCAATTTGTTCCCATAAGAATCGTATAATGTAAAAAAACCATTTAGACCCCAAAATACTTACAAAAGACTTACAAAAATACACTGCCAGTTGGGGCTGCTGTTTCAGGCCCCGGTTTCATACTTTACTCGAACAATTATTAAGTGTATTTTTAAGTTTTGGTGTATTTTTGGGGGTTAAATACTTTTAATTTCATTGTCATGGGAACAAATTAAAAAAGGCCTCGCAGCCTTCTAAAAGAAAGGGGAAATCCGGGGTCCACGATTTATACAGTGGACCCCCAGTTACGTACACCGGAAATCGTACATTATATAAGTATATTGTAAGTGCTTTGGAAGTGTTTTTGGGGTTGAAATGACTAGCCTAAGTGACATTATTTCTTGGGGTAAATTGTTCAGTAATGGCACTTGGCAGTTTTCTGGAATGAAGTTTTACTTCTGGGAGTTCACTGTATACCTACCCAATATCAAATGACCCAAGTGTTCCTAAACCCTAACAATTTATATATTTTATAGTTCTTTCCTTTGCATTTATTAATAAGCATTTTTATTCATGTACTACACATTAAAAAGCTACATTATGAAGGGATTCCACCTAGTTAATAGGTAATGTAATAAACAGATGAACATAAAGTCAAGTATTCTTGCAAAAACCATTTCACCATGTAACAAGTATTTTCCCCTAATAATTTTTATTCTCTTAATTTAATATGGTAATTATGATTAATAATAATAAAAAAAATAATACAGTAATACAAAATCTTTATTGCAAATTTCAATCTGTTGTGAACCTATTATTTTACTATAAGATAAGATAAGATAAGATTTCTACGTTTTTAACCCAAGGGTTAGCCACCCAGGATAACCCAAGAAAGCGGCGCATCGAGGACTGTCTGTCTTATTTCCATTGGGGTCCTCAATCTTGTCCCCAGGCTCACCCACACCAGTCGACTAACACCCAGGTACCTATTTGCTGCTAGGTGAACATGACAAAGGGTGGGGAAACCGTTGAAATGTTTCCCCCCACGGGAATAAACCTGGGCCCTGTGTGTGAAGCGAGCTCTAGCCACCAGACCCCGGGCCACCCAATTTTTAGGGTTGTGAAAAGGAGAACAGTGGAACCTCTGATACTTGGCTCCCTACTCAACAATTCAGTATTTGAATCTTTGTTCAGTAAAATGCCAGTATTCAACCCTTTCCCACTTGAAAACAAACATGACCTGACAGAACTTGATGTAAACTATTTCTTTTCGCATTTTTTTTGGGGTTTTTTTATTTTTGTATAAATAAATCCCATGGGGCCTATGAAGATAAGAAACCCAAAAAAAGAAAATTGGTTGGGAAAAATTGTTCCACTCAAAGCCTTTGGAAGAATTAAGTTCAATACCGGGTTCCACTGTATTTTCCAAGAAAAATAGGCATTAGACAGGGATTGTGTGATTTATGTTTTTAACATATTTGTAGATGATATTTGCGAGAGGTGTGGGACTGAAAATAACAATTTTGATAAAAGAGGTTGTCACAGTTGATTTTTCAATGACATGGTCTTTGGAGTTCTGAAAGAAATTAAAGGTTAGTGGAGGAATTTATGAGGGTATGTACAAGCGAAAATAAAAATTAACATAGGAAAGAGCAAGATGATAAGAGTAAGAAAAATTCTAGGCAGTAAAGATTGGAATAGTTGGAGGGAGGGGTGAAGGAAGAAATAACACAGGTTCCCACCAAGGCAGGGTGGAAAAAAAAACTTTCATCATCATTCACCCATCACTGTCTTGCCAGAGGGGTGCTTTACACACAGTTATAAAACTCAACATTAACACCCCTCCTTCATAGTGCAGACACTGTACTTCCCATCTCCGGACTCAAGTCGGCCTGCGGTTTCCCGAATCCCCTTTCATAAATGTTCTTTGCTCACACTCCAACAGCCGTCAAGTATTAAAAACCATTTGTCTCCATTCACTCCTTCAAATCGCCCACATGCTTGCTGGAAGTCAAGCCCCCCACACAAAAACCTCCTTTACCCCTCCCTCCAACCTTTCCTGCGGCCCCTACACCGCCTTCCCTCCACTACGGTTTATACACTCTTGGTCATTCTTCCGTTCCATTTCTCTACATGTCCGAACCACCTCCAACCCCCTCCTCCTCTCTGGATAAAGTTTTGGTAATACCTCCTCCTAATTTCCAAACTCCGAACTCTGCATTATATTCACCCACCTTGACCTAGACATGACATCTCCACGCCTTTCCTCATTGCAACATTCATCACCCATGCTTACACCCAAAAAAGTGTTGGTATAACTATACTCTCAACATTCCCTTTTCTTCCATGGACAAGTTCTTTGTCTCCACAGACTCCAAGTGCTCCACTCACTCTTTTCCCCTCATCAAAGATTCACCCATCCTTCATAGACCCATCTGCTGACATGTCCACTCCCAAATATCTGAATACATTCCCCTCCCATACTCTCTCCCTCAATCTGATATCCAATCTTTCGTCACCTAATCTTTTGTTATCCTCATCACCTTACTCTTTCCTATATTCACTTTCAATTTTTTCTTTCCACCCTAAAATTATACCAACCTTGCAACTTCTTTCAGAATCTAAAAGCACAGTGTCATCGCAAAAAGCAACTGTGACAACTCCCATTTGTTTTTTCTTTTCTTTTAACCCCACATCTCTTCCCAAGACCCTCGCATTCACTTCTCTTACAACCCCATCTATAAATACTATATTGAACAACCAGGTAATCACCATCCTTGTTAAGGCCCACTTTTACTGGGAAATAGTCCCCCTCCCTCCACCTTAACCTGAGCCTCACTATCCTCATAAAAACTCTTCACTGCTTTCAGTAACACCTCCTATTCCAACACCTGCAACATCTGCCACATTGCCCCCTATCCACCCTATCATACGCCTTTTCCAAATCCATAAATGCCACAAAAACCTTTTACCCTTATCCAAATACTGTTCCTTTATGTTTCACTGTACTAAAATTTGGTCTACACCCCCCACCTTTCCTAAAGCCCCTTGTTCATCTGCTATCCTGCTTTCTGTCTTCTCTTAATTTTTCAATAAAAACTCACCAACACTTTACCAGGTGCCTCAACAGACTTATTCCCCATAATTTTTGCCTCTCTTTTGTCCCCTTTGCCTTTATACAAAGGAACAATACATGCTCTCTCCAATCCTAGGTCCTTCCCTCTTCCATACATTTATTAAATAATAGCAAACCACTCCAAAACTATATCCCCACCTGCTTTTAACATTTCTATCTTTATCCCATCAATCCCAGCTGCCTTCACCCTTTCATTCTACCCACTGCCTCACGAACTTCCCCCACACTCCCTGGCTCTTCCACACTCCTACAAGATGTTATTCCTCCTTGCCCTATACACGAAATCACAGCTTCCGCTTCATCAACATTTAACAACTCCTCAAAATATTCCCTCCATCTTCCCGATACCTCTAACTCTCCATTTAATAACTCTCCTCTCCTATTTTAACTGTCAAATTAATTTGTTCCCAGGCTTCCTCAACTTATTAATCTCCCCAAAACTTTTCTTATTTTCAACAAAATTTGTTGATAACATCTCACCCACCCCTCTCATTTTTCTCTCTTTACATTGCTTCACCACTCTCTTAACCTCTCTTTTTTCTCTCCTTCTCTTCCCTCCTTACATCACTTCTACTTTGTAAAAACCTCTCATTCTCTTTTTCTCCTTACTCTCTCTTTACATCATCATTCCTTCGCCCTTCTTCCCCCTCACCCACTCCCTTAACCACAAACTTCTGCTGAACACTCTAACACTACATTTTTAAATCTACCCCCATCTTCAATTCCTACCTCTCACTAGCCCATCTATCCTCCAATAGCTTTTATATCTTACCCCTTTCCTCCTCTTTTAGTTTATAAACCTTCACCTCTCTCCTTACCTTCTATTTTCCTTGTATCCCATCTACCTTTACTCCCCTGTAGCTATAACTAAAAGTGATCTGATATATCTGTGGCCCCTCTATAAACATGTACATCCTAAGTCTACTCAACAGTCTTTTATCTCCAATACGTAGTCCAACAAACTACTGTCATTACGCCCACATCATATCTTGTATATAAAGTTCAATCAAAAAGGGGTCCCATTATCATTTACACCTGGCACCCCAAACTTCCCTACCCACCCTCTCTACATGTTTCTCCTACTCACTCCTTGGTTCAAAAGTTCCTAACATTGCAACATCTCCCAAAATTCTTCTCTCTCCCTACCCCTCTCTTCTCCAGGTGCATACATGCTTATTATGACCCACTTTTTGCTTCCGACCTTTATTTTAATCCAATAATCCTTGAATTTACAATTTATACCCTCTTCTCCTTCCTGGTCCTTCAACATTTTGCTACCCCTTCCTTAGCTCTAACCTTCAGATACTCCTGACTTAATCCCATTTATTTCTCCCCCTGGCCCCTACCCCCCTTTAGCTTTGTTTCACTTAGGGCCAGGACATCAACTTCTTTTCATTCATAACATCAGCAATCTCTTTCTTATCACCGCACTACATCCACGCACATTCAAACAATCCAGTTTTATAAAGTTTTCTTCTTTCTTTTTTAGTAAATGTGTACAGGAGAAGGGTTACTAGATTGCTCCCGGCTTTTAGTCACCTCATACGACACGCTGGCTTACGGAGGAAAGATCTTTCCACTTCCCCATGGACAATAGAAAATAAAAAGAACAAGAACTATCAAGAAAAAGAAGAAAAACCTAGATGTGTGTATGTATATATATGCATGTGCATGCCTGTGTAGTGTGACCTAAAGTGTAAGTGAAGTAGCTAGATAACCTGTTATCCAGGTTTTATGAGAAGAAAAAAGACACCAACAACCTACCATCATGTAAAACAGTTTCAGGTTTCTGTTTCACAGTCACCTGGCAGGCGGGTCCTCCTGGGGGTTGCTGTCTACCAACCTAGTACCGTATTTGGGAGTGGACTTGTTGGTAGATGGGTCTATGAAAGACCCATCTGGTGCATCAAGGTATCTGTTTAACAGAGTAGTTCAGTGGTACCAACCGGTTATACAAAGTGTGAAGAATGGGGTTTTATATGTTACAGTGAGGCGAGCCAGACAGTGGAGATGTGTGTTTGAAGGCAATGTGTGTGAATATTATTAAAATTTTAACCTTGGAATTGGAAGGAATGGGGTTACCAAAATTATGATTTAGATAGCGAGGAAGGGTTGTTGGTTTTTGACATTTGGAAGGATGAAGAAAAAAATAGGATGACTACAAGGGTGTAAAACCGGAGTGGAGGGCAGGAGGTTATCTCGGGAAAAGGGGTTGGAGATAGGTGGGTAAAGGGAAAACCCGAGTGTTAGGGCGGACATCCAATAGGGTTGTGTGAGCATATTATATAGAAATGTGGGATGATAGATTTTGGACTTGATGTGCTGGGTGGAACAAGGAAACCCGTGGCCTGGTGGCAAAAGCTCTCGCTTGACATGGTGAGGGCCCAGGTTCGATTCCCGGCAAGGGTAAGCCATGGGATGTTTCCATACCCAGTTGTCCATGTTCACTCATCGTAAAGTTTGACCTGGGCGTTAGTCTACTAGTGTGGGTCACATCCTGGGACAAAAATTGGCCCCTAATTTGCCCAAAATGCTCTGCATAATAAGGGGCTTTTTTAGTAGTAGGTCATTGATGTCAGCTAGGCCTGTATACCTTGTACTTGAAAGAAATAAAGATATGATTATTATTATTATTATTATTATTATTATTATTATTTTATCTGGACTTAAGAGTCCTCTGCATGCACTCTGAATGAGGGGTGGGGATGTTTTTGGAGGGTCATCTGAACTGTAATTTAGATGACTTTGGTAAGACTGATTGAATGGTGATGAGTGTGTTTCCACTTTCTCAGGTTATCGTACTTCACCGGAGACAAAGGGGTAAAAAATTTTTGTGTAATTTTCAATGTCAATTTCTTAACACTATAAATAAAAAAAAGGCAATACCGTGACTGGAACAATACACACACAACACTCAGCAACTCTCTCCGTTCCGACATCAAACTACCTTTCCCAAAAACTAACACTCTTCGCACTAATCTATTTTCATACCCCCCTACCTCCACAGATTCTCCTGGTGTCTACTCTATTTCTTGCTCCTCCTGTCCTCTTCAGTACTTCGGAGAAACTGGCGATCTCTTTCTGACAGACTAGGGAGCACAAAAATAGTGTTAGGCTTTGGGCACTAATAATGCTCTTTTCTGTCAGTAGAATCCCCAGTCATCCCATTGATTGGTCTTCTGCTAAAACTGCTACCCACGCCCAACTTTCATAGTCGCCGCCTGGTTGAATCCTCCATACACAACTTTCCCCCGTATGAACTTAGCCCTGGCTTTGTCTCTGTTGATGCTTTCCCTCTCATTACATTGTTAAATGCTCTAAACTTCAGAACACCCGTGACTTAACCTGATTCCTTCCCTGTCTTATCTTCCCCTTCTTTTTTCTCCTTGGTTTTCCCTTTCTTTCTGTTCTTTCTTTGCCTTTTTTTCCCTTCATTTTTTGCTTTTCTTCCCTCTCGTAAACCCCTTCGGGCCAGCCTCATAGCAGTGCTCCTTCCCATATGACTGTCTACCCCTACTACCTTTACTACTACCCACACCCTACTACCACTACTCCTACATTTCCCCACCTCTTGTACCCTCCCCCGTCTGCCTGCCTATAAATACCCTTCCCTGTCTCTGTGTGTTAGTGTGACTTTGGTAACCGGGAAACGTCGTCTAAGCTCCCCCCTCTTTTATATTGGGGTTTGTGTGTATTCTTAACATTTTAGTATAAACTTACAAATACAGTGGTCCCTCGGTTTTTGTGCATTCCAAACTCGAACATTTATGTAAGTGTATTTTCGTAAGTTTTTTGCAAGTGTATTTTGGGGGTCTGAAATAGACTAACCTATGTGACATTATTTCTTTTAAGGAATAAAAAATTTTTTGGTAATGGCACTTGAGCAGCATTCTGGAAAAATTTTTGGCCAAAAAGGGGCCACTGTACAAAGGTACTATTTTTTTTCACTGTAAATTATTTTTTTTTAGGTTAAGTTATACCATATAAAAAACCATAATACAGACTGTATATTTAACTACAAAGAAGGAAGTAAAAAAAAAAAAAAACCAACTGCCGGATATCTGGTAATGCAGTAACTGTGCAGCACTTGTAAATATTTAAATTGGGCAATATGGCTTTTTTTAAATAGTAGGCATAAAACCCCAAAACAAGTCGGGGGAAACCCAAAATTAGGGGTTTTAAAATGAGAAAAAATATAAATTTAGCTACTGTGGTTTTTTTACCAAGGATGGGAAGATGACAGATGTAACCCCCTATTTAAAAAAGAGTAGCAAGGTCCCTAACATAAAAATATAAAAGTCAATTCAATGTTGTCTTCGTGAGCAGACTTATAAGGAAGTCTCAACAGGTTTTACAAGAGGTTGAAATTTTTTCATATATTTATTTAACCCCTCTTTCACACAGCTGCAGTACTGAAAGCAGTGGACAATGAAATTACCGTTTTAAACCTTTTTTTCTAAAACCCGCTAGATATTAAATAAGGCTCCACATAAAAAGAGAAAAAAAATGGCAACTCAAGATGTTGTTGAAGAAATTTTTTCCCCAAATTAAAGTAGGGAAAAATATAGTGTTTAAAAGGAATTGAAATCAGACTGGGGAAAAATGACAAATGGCAAAGCTACATGGGGGGGTATTTAGCCTCTTGTTCACAATTTACATACAATGGCCTTAAAAAAAAGAATTGGCAGTAGGAAGTAAGTTGGCTGATAAAAAATATACACTGATATATAAGTTTGCCAGAAGACCCCGGGGGAGCTTTAGGATGATTTTCTTCAATGAACACTGACTGGGCATGTGGGATACATTTTAAAAAGCAAAAAAAAATGGTTGGGGACACTTTAACCAAAAGATAGAACTCTTTAGAGGAAAAAAATTTGGGAAAAAAATCTGTTTAAAAAAAGGATGGCTTTGAGTACATAACACATTTTTTTTTTTTTACAATGTTCTTGAGGGCAAGATATAGGCAAAAAAAATGTACATTATGTATATTTTCCTAAGATAACCCATAACATCTATGCATTTTATTTCCACTGCAAAATATTGGAAAATAAATTTTTTTTGCAACAGTTTTAAAAATTAAGTTAAATTTTGAAGAACGCCATTAAAGCAAGTACTCTACTTTAGGCTGGTTAAATAAAATTGGGGGATCTGTGAGTGAAAATGGTTTTAAGTTGGACCCACTCATGGGTCAGTAGGCCTGTCACTGTGAATCTGTAATGCATTTATATTTGTAAATGTTAAATTTTTTTGGTGTGAATTATTATAATTACAATCAAAACCAAGGGTAAACCCCCCTTTTAATTTTTAATATAGATTAAGAACTAGTAGTATTAGTCTCCCGGGGAAAGCCCCCGCATGCCTAGGCATACTAATTTAAAATTTTTTTATTGTCTTATAAATGTAAACCCACATTGTAATTTTTACAGAGAAAAAAATCTGAATCTGAAGGTCAAACTTTCTTCTTCTTTTTCGTTGGGGTTTTATTGGGCCCCCCGAAACCCAAACCGTTGAGCCCCCCCTCTCATGGCACGGGGGAAATTTGTTGCCCAAGGCTGGGCGATGAAAGAAAAGGGGAAAAAACTTCCTTTTTTTAAAAGATAGAAACTTTTGTTTTCCAAGGTCCGGTGGACCCCCTTTTCCCAAACCCCCAAAGGGGGCCCCCACACCCCCCCCCGGGTACAGCAACCGGCTTCCCACCCCAAAACCGGGGTTTAAAAAAAATTTTCCCTGGGGGTGGCTAAAAGTAAGCCGATGAACAGGTGCCCCCCCCGTCTGCCCCCTTTCTGATGAGGACAAGCGCCCCCAGGGAAAAGGGGGAATTTTCTGATAACCCCGGGGGGGAGACGTCCACACCCCCCGAAAATGGCGCAGAAGTCCCCGGGAAAAGGCAAACATTATTATTATTATTATAATCAAGGGGAGCGCTAAACCCCAGGATTATGCAGCGCCTGGGGGGGTGAAGGGGGTTTGGCTTTTAAATTAGGGAACTGGAGCACATATCAAATTCCTTAGGGGCAAGAGCCCCTCACCAACGTCAAAAGGTGAAGGTCAAACAGCGTTGATTTCGGGTGAAATTAAAAAACAAAACAGCTTTTTTAGCCCACAAAGTCACATAGCTCAAAACTAGACACACAAAGACTTCTTTTTGGCAAAACATGTCACACTTTAAATAGATTTAGAAATGAAAATCTTTTTGATAAATTAACTTTTTAAAAAGAATCAAATATTTGGTTATAACATACTACAGTGTCACTTACTTCAGCCATCTTGTTGTTGGGGGGTTTGTAAGGGCAAC
>WNWK01010655.1:0-69039 GCA_009830355.1 Cherax destructor | reverse complement strand
TGGCCTCACCCCAACCAGACTGTGAGAGGGGTGGTTTTTAATGGCACTCACCTCCAGCCAGACTGTGGGAGGAAGGGTCATTTTTTAATGGCCCACCCCCAGCCGACTGTGGGAGGGGGGGTCACTTTTAAGGCACCACCCCCACCAGACTGGGAAGGGGGGGGGTCACAATGGCACTCACCCCACCCCAGACTGTGGGGGGGAGGCCAGCTTTTTAATGGCACTCACCTCCAGCCAGACTATGGGAGGGGTTTTAAAATGGCACTCCCCCACCCAGACTATGGGAGGGGGGTCAGCTTTTAATGGCACTCACCCCAGCCTACATATATGTCTTCATATTGTTTTTTTTTTTTTTTCTTTATTTTGTATATATTATAAATTTTAAAAAAATTAATATGCTAAAAGAATACATAATAATATACATTCTTTTTTTTGTCAACTATTTTACTTTTTTGTCACTAGATCCCCCCCCCTACTGGTATTTTTTTTGTTTGTTTTTGTGATGGTAAATTTTTTTTTTTTTTGCTGTCATTTGCTCTCTTACTAAAAAAAATGTTTTTTGGTAGGATACATAATTTATTTTTGACCCTGTTGGAAAGAATCCTTAATAAAAGTTTCTGTTGCTATCCTTTCACTGTTGGAAGAATACCTTGAAAGGCCTTCCTTTGAACCCTATTTTATAATCAAATTAAAGCAAAACCCGGGTCACACGTTCTGAACCCATAGTGATTTATTACGTCTGTATAATAAGTTCTGGTTTCTCATTGCATTATTTTGCTTGCAGTGTAAATATTTTAAATCCCCTACTCTCCCAAATCTAATTTTGGTATCAGCCTGTGTCTTGAAACAGATCTACTAAATATATTTTAGCACACACACACACACACACACACAAAAAACCACATACAAAATACACACCATACACACACACACACATCAGAAGGAAGACAACAGTTAAGAACCAGGTGATAAGACTGAGGAGAAGATGGGGAACTCACAAGTAACGATCAAGAGGTATGTGAGGGCTTAACTTGAGGTTTGGAAGTATTCACAGTAAAGGGAAAGGGAAAGGGCCCTGGGTAGACGGACGGTGCATCACCAACAAGGGAGTATCAAGTGCTAGAGGGCATACACACAAAATGAGGAGGAGATGAACAGTTACTCGGGCCTTGAACCTCAAAGGCGATGGGTCCGGCAATATCTCCCGTGGGTTCTTCGGGAAGGGCTGAGGTACTGAGTGTGCCACTTACCATAATATTCAACCATCCCTTAAAATGGGCAGTTACCTGAGGTATGGAAGAAGGCCAATGTATTCTTTAAAAAAGGGGACAGAAAAGAGGCCCAAACTATAGACCGGTGTCCTTCATGTATAGTGTGCAAAATCCGGAAAAATCATCAGGAAAAGAATGGTGGAGCACCTCGAGCTGAACAGGATAATAAACACCAGACAGCACGGTTCCGGGAAGGGGAAAAACTTGTGTAACAAACCTCCTAGAGTTCTATGATAAAGTAACAGGGTAAAGGGAAGAGAAGGGTGGGTTGATTGCATTTTTTTGGGCTGCGGAAGGCCTTCGACACAGTTCCTCACATGAGATTATAAAGAAGTTGGAAGAACAAGCATGTATAACAGAAAAGGGGACTGGGAAAGGATAGGGAATACCTCACAGGGGGGCAACAACGGGTCATGGTGCGTGATGAGGTATCGTGGGCCTGGAGGCGGCGTACCGCAGGGGGGCAGTCCCAGGACCAGTGTTATTCTTGGTATATGTAAATGACATGACGGATGGGATAGACTCAGAAGTGTCTCTGTTCGCGGATGATGTGAAATTTGAAAAATCACATCGGAGGAGGACCAAGCAGGACTTCAAACAGACCTGGATAAGCTTGACATCTGGTCCCGCAACGGGTTCTCAATTCAATCCCCCAAATGCAAAATCCCGAAGATCGGAGAAGGGCAAAGAAGACCTGACAGAGTCAGGCTGGGTGGACAAAGGCTACAAACCTCGGCAAAGAAGAAAGCCCGGGATGAGTATAACGCCAAGCACGTCTCCAGGCACACATCAACCAGATAACGGGGGGAGAAAAGGGCGACTGGCAAACCTAAGATTAGCGTTCCGTTACCTTAACAAGGAATCGTTCAAGACTTAACCGTGTACGTACCCCAAAAGAATATGCAGCACCAGTCTGGAACCCACACCTGGTCAAGCACGAAAAAAACAGAAAAGTGCAAGGTTTGGACGGGTTAGTTCCACAACTCATTTTTATGAAGAAGGTTGGGGAAAAAGGACTAAAAACACTGGGGGAAAGAAGGGTCAGAGGGACATATAACGACATACAAAATACTGCGGGGAATCGACAATAGACAGGGACAGGATTTTCCCAGAGAGAAACAGAAACAAGGGGACACAACTGGAAGCTGAAGCTCAGATGAGTAAAAGGGATGTTAGGAAGCATTTCTTCAGCCACAGAGTAGTCAGGAAGTGGAATAGTAAAAGAGAAAGATATAGTGGAGGCAGGAACCATACACAGTTTTAAGACGAGGTATGATAGAGCTCATGGAGCAGGGAGACAGAGACCCAATAGCGGACAGCGAAGAGGCGGGGCCAGGAGCTGAGTCTCGCCCCCTGAAACCACAATTAGGGTAAAGTACAACTAGGTGAGTACACTCTTGCTTCAGCACGGAGGGGCCGGGTTCAATTCCGGTGGGGCAGAAACATTTCAAGTGTTTCCTTACATATACATACACACACACATATATACAACAGGCCTAGTGTCTAATTGACATGTGCCTAGGACAAAAATAGTAACTAACTAACTAACATACACATACACACACACACATACACACACACGTAACAGAAAAAGCACTACAATGGATCAGAGAATATCTGACAGGGAGGCAACAACGAGTCATGGTACGTGACGAGATGTCAGAGTGGGCACCTGTGACAGTGGAGTTTCACAAGGGTCAGTCCTAGGTCCTGTACTGTTTTTGGTATATGTGAATGACATAACGGAAGGGATAGAATCAGAAGTGTCCCTGTTTGCAGATGATGTGAAGTTAATGAGCAGAATCAAATCAGTCGAGGATCAGGCAGGACTACAAAGAGACCCCTAAATGTAAAGTCATGAATATCGGGGAAGGGCAAAGAAGACCGCAGACAGAGTATAGTCTAGGTGGCCAAAAAGACTGCAAACCTCACTCAAAGAAAAAGATCTTGGGGTGAGTATAATACCGAGCACATCTCTGAGGCACACATCAATCAGATAACTGCTGCAGCATACGGGCGGCTGGCAAACCTAAGAATAGCGTTCCAATACCTCACTAAGGAATCATTCAAGACTCTGTATACCATATACGTCAGGCCCATACTGGAGTATGCAGCACCAGTTTGGAACCCACACCTGGTCAAGCCGTCAAGAAATTAGAGAAAGTGCAAAGGTTTGCAACAAGACTAGTCCCAGAGCTAAGGGGATTGTCCTACGAAGAAAGGTTAAGGGAAATCGGCATGACGACACTACAGGACAGGAGGGTTAGGGGAGACATGATAACGACATATAAAATACTGCGAGGATAGATAAGGTGGACAGAGACAAGATGTTCCAGAGAGGGGACACAGAAACAAGGGGTCACAATTGGAAGTTGAAGACTCCTATGAGTCAAAGGGATGTTAGGAATATTTCTTCAGTCATAGAGTTGTCAGGAAGTGGAATAGCTTAGAAAGCGACATAGTGGAGGCAGGAACCATACATAGTTTTAAGACTAGGTTTGATAAAGCTCATGGAGCAGGGAGAGAGAGGACCTAGTAGCAATAAGTGAAGAGGCGGGGCCAGGGCTATGACTCGATCCCTGCAACCACAAATAGTGAGTACAAATAGGTGAGTACACACGTAAGGGACACTACCAGAGAGAGAGGAGAGGACGTACCAGCGAGACTGGACCTAGTATTCAGCCTGAGTAGTGCAGATATTGAGGACATCACACATGAAAGCCTCCTTGGGGCCAGTGATCATATGGTTCTAAGTTTCGAATACATAGTAGAGTTACAAGTGGAGGGGAAGCAGGAAGGGCTGCACGAATGAAGCCAAACTACAAGAAAGGTGACTATGTGGGCATAAGAACTTCATGCACGGAGTTCAGTGGGACGGAGAGATGGCAGGGAAGTCAGTAGACGAGATGATGGAATATATGACAACAATTTGCAAGGAAGCTGATGAGAAGTTTATACCCAAGGGTAACAGGAGAAGCGAAAAAGACAGGATGAGCCCATGGTTCACCCAAAGGTGCAGGAAGCCAAAACCAAGTGTGCAAGGGAATGGAAGAGGTACAGAAAGCAAAGAACTCCGGAGAATAAGAGAGCAGTCGAGAGCCAGAAATGAATATGCACAGATCAGAAGGAGGCCCAAAGACAGTACGAGAACGACATAACAGCGAAAGCCAAATCTGACCCAAAGCTGCTGTACAGCCACATCAGGAGGAGAACAACAGTCAGGACCAGGTGATCAGGCTGAGGAAGGAAGGAGGGAGGTCACAAGAAATGACCGTGAAGTGTGTGAGGAGCTCAACATGAGATTCAAAGAGGTGTTCACAGAGGAGATAGGGCCTCCAGAAAGAAGGAGAGGTAGGGTACACCATCAAGTGCTGGACACAAACACACAACTGAGGAGGAAGTGAAGAGGCTACTAAGGAGGCTAGATACCTCAAAGGCGATGGGGCCGGATAACATCTCTCCATGGGTCCTGAGAGAGGGAGCAGAGGAGCTATGTGTACTCTAACAATGATCTTCAACACATCTATCGAAACAGGGCAACTACCTGAGGTATGGAAGACAGCAAATGTAGTTCCAATTTTTAAAAAAAGGAGACAGGAACGTAGCACTAAACTACAGACCAGTGTCACTGACTTGTATAGTATGCAAGGTCATGGAGAAGATAGTCAGGAGAAAAGTGGTTGAGCACCTAGAAAGGAATGAGCTTATCAACGATGGCCAACACGGTTTCAGGGACGGAAATCCTGTGTCACAAACCTACTGGAGTTCTATGACAGGGTGATAGCAGTAAGACAAGAGAGAGAGGGGTGGGTAGACTGCATATTCTTGGATTGTAAGAAGGCGTTTGACACAGTTCCACACAAGAGATTAGTGCAGAAGCTGGAGGACCAGGCAGGGGTAACAGGGAAGGCACTACAATGGATCAGGGAATACCTATCAGGAAGACAGCAGCGAGTCATGGTACGTGGTGAGGTGTCAGAGTGGGCGCCGGTGACGAGCGGGGTTCCACAGGGGTCAGTCCTGGGACCAGTGCTGTTTCTGGAATTTGTGAACGACATGACGGAAGGAATAGACTCCGAAGTGTCCCTGTTTGCAGATGATGGGAAGTTGATGAGAAGAATTCAATCGGACGAGAACCAGGCAGAACTACAAAGGGATCAGGACAGGCTGCAAGCCTCGTCCAGCAACTGGCTCCTGGAGTTCAACCCCACCAAGTGCAAAGTCATGAAGATTGGGAAGGACAAAGAAGACCGCAGACAGAGTACAGTCTAGGGGCCAGAGACTGCAAACCTAAGTCAAGGAAAAAGATCTTGGGGTGAGTATAACACCAGGAACATCTCCTGAGGCGCACATCAACCAAATAACTGCTGCATCATATGGGCGCCTAGCAAACCTAAGAACAGCATTCCGACATCTTAATAAAGAATCGTTCAGGACCCTGTATACTGTGTACGTTAGGCCCATACTGGAGTATGCAGCATCAGTTTGGAACCCACACCTAGCTAAGCACGTGAAGAAGCTCGAGAAGGTGCAAAGGTTTGCAACAAGACTAGTCCCGGAGCTAAGGGTATGTCCTACGAGGAGAGGTTAAGGAAATCGACCTGACGACACTGGAGGACAGTCTACCTGGAGTCTACCTGGAGAGAATTCCAGGGTCAACGCCCCGCGGCCCGGTCTGTGACCAGGCCTCCTGTTGGACTAGAGCCTGATCAACCAGGCTGTTACTGCTGGCCGCACGCAGTCCAACGTACGAACCACAGCTCGGCTGATAAGGTACCGACTTGAGGTGCCTGTCCAGTGCCTGCTTGAAGACAGCCAGGGGCTTGTTGGTAATCCCCCTGATGTATGCTGGGAGGCAGTTGAACAATCTTGGGCCCCTGACACTTATTGTGTTGTCCCTCAACGTGCTAGTGGCACCCTGCTCTTCATTGGGGGATGTTACATCGCCTGCCGAGTCTTTTGCTTTCGTACGGAGTGATTTTTGTGTGCAAGTTTGGTACTAAGCCCTCGAGAATTTTCCATGTGTATATAATAATGTATCTCCCGCCTGCGTTCTAGAGAGTACAGGTTTAGGAACTTCAAGCGTTCCCTGTAGTTGAGGTGGTTTATCGCACTTATGCGTGCGGTGAAGGTTCTCTGCACATTTTCAAGGTCAGCAATTTCACCCGCCTTGAAAGGTGAAGTTAGTGTGCAGCAATATTCCAGCCTAGATAGAACAAGCGATCTGTAAAGTGTCAACATGGGCTTGGCATCCCTGGTTTTGAAGGTTCTCATTATCCATCCTGTAATTTTTCGAGCAGATGCAATTGCTACATTGTTATGGTCCTTGAAGGTGAGATCCTCTGACATGATCACTCCCAGGTCTTTGACATTAGTTTTCGCTCTATTGTGTGTTTGGAATCAGGAGAGATAGGTGGGATATGATAACAACATATAAGATACTGAGAGGAATTGACAAAGTGGACAGAGACAGAATGTTCCAGAGATGGGACACAGTAACAAGGGGACACAGTTGGAAGCTGAAGACTCAGATGAATCACAGAGATGTTAGGAAGCATTTCTTCAGTCACAGAGTTGTCGGGAAGTGGAATAGTTTAGGAAGCGATGTAGTCGAGGCAGGCTCAATACATAGCTTTAAGCAGAGGTATGATAAAGCTCATGACGAAGGGAGAGTGACCCAGTAGCGGCCAGTGCAGAGGCGGGTCCAGGAGCTATGAATCGACCCCTGCAACCACAACTAGGTGAGTACACATACATGCACACACACACACACACACACACACACAAATATATATATATATATATATATATATATATATATATATATATATATATATATATATATATATATATATAAAATATATATATATATATACTATATATATACTATATATATATATATATATATATATATATATATATATATATATATATATATATATATATATATATATATATATATATATATGTCGTGCCGATTAGGTAAAACTGGTCAATTAGCAAGAACTCATCTAAAATTAAGTCCTTTCTAAAATTTTCTCTTATACGTTTAAAGATATATTTTTTTCATTTATGTTAATGTAAGAATTTATAATTTTGTACCAAGAGAAACTTTGAAAACCTACCTAACCTTATTACAACAAGCGCAATTTAATTTAGCCTAACCCAACTAAATATATTTTAGATACGTTAACAATAATTTAATAATAAACAAACACAATGAAATATATTTTTTTCTTTAGGTTCAGAATGATTTTTGCGAAATTATTGCATACACAAATTTTCGCTTGTCTTATATGGCAAGAAAAGCGTTGCTATTTAAGCCAAAATCGCAAGTTTTACCTAATCGGCACGACATATATATATATATGTGTGTGTGTGTGTGTGTGTGTGTGTGTACTCACCTAGTTGTACTCACCTAGTTGTGGTTGCAGGGGTCGAGACTCAGCTCCTGACCCCGCCTCTTCGCTGTCCGCTACTGGGTCTCTGCTCTCCCTGCTCCATGAGCTTTATCATACCTTGTCTTAAAACTATGTATGGTTCCTGCCTCCACTATATCGTTCGCTAAACTATTCCACTTCCTATCTACTCTATGGCTGAAGAAATTCTTCCTAACATCCCTTTGATTCATCTGAGTCTTCAGCTTCCAGTTGTGTCCCCTTGTTTCTGTGTTCCCTCTCTGGAACATCCTGTCACTATCTACCTTGTCGTTTCCCGCAGTATTTTGTATGTCGTTATCATGTCTCCTCTAACCCTTCTGTCCTCCAGTGTTGTTAGTCCTATTTCCCTCACCCTTTCTTCATAAGGCAGTCCCCTGAGTTGTGGAACTAACCTTGTCGCAAACCTTTGCACTTTCTCTAATTTCTTGACGTGCTTGTGTGTGTGTACTCACCTAATTGTGGTTGCAGGGGTCGAGACTCAGCTCCTGTGTGTGCGTGTGTGAAGAAAATTAATTAATAAGAGTTAAAAGCTGCTTTGTTGCAAAGTTCAAGACATATGGTGCTAGGGTTGCAAATGTATATTGCAGCAAGATATCACTGTAAAATACAGCAGTGCTGCAGAGAGTAACAATGAGAAAACTAGCCAGCAAGGTTGCAGGAGTGGCTGCCAGCCAGGTTGCAGGAGTGGCTGCCAGCCAGGTTGCAGGAGTGGCTGCCAGCCAGGTTGCAGCAGTGGCTGCAAGCCAGGTTGCAGGAGTGGCTGCCAGCCAGGTTGCAGCAGTGGCTGCCAGCCAGGTTGCAGCAGTGGCTGCCAGCCAGGTTGCAGCAGTGGTTGCCAGCCAGGTTGCAGCAGTGGCTGCCAGCCAGGTTGCAGGAGTGGCTGCCAGCCAGGTTGCAGGAGTGGCTCCCAGCCAGGTTGCAGCAGTGGCTGTCAGCCATGTTGCAGGAGTGGCTGCCAGCCAGGTTGCAGGAGTGGCTGCCAGCCAGGTTGCAGCAGTGGCTGTCAGCCAGGTTGCAGCAGTGGCTGCCAGCCAGGTTGCAGGAGTGGCTGCCAGCCAGGTTGCAGCAGTGGCTCCCAGCCAGGTTGCAGCAGTGGCTCCCAGCCAGGTTGCAGCAGTGGCTGTCAGCCAGGTTGCAGGAGTGGCTGCCAGCCAGGTTGCAGGGGTGGCTGCCAGCCAGGTTGCAGCAGTAACTGCCAGCCAGGTTGCAGCAGTGGCTGCCAGCCAGGTTGCAGGAGTGGCTGCCAGCCAGGTTGCAGGAGTGGCTGCCAGCCAGGATGCAGGAGTGGCTGCCAGCCAGGTTGCAGGAGTGGCTGCCAGCCAGGTTGCAGCAGTGGCTGCCAGCCAGGTTGCAGGAGTGGCTGCCAGCCAGGTTGCATGAGTAGCTGCCAGCATGTTTGCAGCAGTGGCTGCCAGCCAGGTTGCAGCAGTGGCTGCCAGCCAGGTTGCAGCAGTGGCTGCCAGCCAGGTTGCAGCAGTGGCTGCCAGCCAGGTTGCAGCAGTCGCTGCCAGCCAGGTTGCAGCAGTGGCTGCCAGCCAGGTTGCAGCAGTGGCTGCCAGCCAGGTTGCAGCAGTGGCTGCCAGCCAGGTTGCAGCAGTGGCTGCCAGCCAGGTTGCAGCAGTGGCTGCCAGCCAGGTTGCAGCAGTGGCTGCCAGCCAGGTTGCAGCAGTGGCTGCCAGCCAGGTTGCAGCAGTGGCTCCCAGCCAGATTGCAGCAGTGGCTGTCAGCCAGGTTGCAGGAGTGGCTGCCAGCCAGGTTGCAGGAGTGGCTGCCAGCCAGGTTGCAGCAGTGGCTGTCAGCCAGGTTGCAGCAGTGGCTGCCAGCCAGGTTGCAGGAGTGGCTGCCAGCCAGGTTGCAGCAGTGGCTCCCAGCCAGGTTGCAGCAGTGGCTGTCAGCCAGGTTGCAGGAGTGGCTGCCAGCCAGGTTGCAGGAGTGGCTGCCAGCCAGGTTGCAGGAGTGGCTGCCAGCCAGGTTGCAGGAGTGGCTGCCAGCCAGGTTGCAGGAGTGGCTGCCAGCCAGGTTGCAGGAGTGGCTGCCAGCCAGGTTGCAGGAGTGGCTGCCAGCCAGTTTGCAGCAGTGGCTCCCAGCCAGGTTGCAGGAGTGGCTGTCAGCCAGGTTGCAGGAGTGGCTGCCAGCCAGGTTGCAGGAGTGGCTGCCAGCCAGGTTGCAGCAGTGGCTGCCAGCCAGGTTCCAGCAGTGGCTGCCAGCCAGGTTGCAGCAGTGGCTGCCAGCCAGGATCCAGCAGTGGCTGCCAGCCAGGTTGCAGCAGTGGCTGCCAGCCAGGTTGCAGGAGTGGCTGCCAGCCAGGTTGCAGCAGTGGCTGCCAGCCAGGTTGCAGGAGTGGCTGCCAGCCAGGATGCAGGAGTGGCTGCCAGCCAGGTTGCAGGAGTGGCTGCCAGCCAGGTTGCAGCAGTGGCTGCCAGCCAGGTTGCAGGAGTGGCTGCCAGCCAGGTTGCAGGAGTGGCTGCCAGCATGTTTGCAGCAGTGGCTGCCAGCCAGGTTGCAGGAGTGGCTGCCAGCCAGGTTGCAGGAGTGGCTGCCAGCCAGGTTGCAGCAGTGGCTGCCAGCCAGGTTGCAGCAGTGGCTGCCAGCCAGGTTGCAGGAGTGGCTGCCAGCCAGGTTGCAGCAGTGGCTGCCAGCCAGGTTCCAGCAGTGGCTGCCAGCCAGGTTGCAGCAGTGGCTGCCAGCCAGGTTGCAGCAGTGGCTGCCAGCCAGGTTGCAGGAGTGGCTGCCAGCCAGGTTGCAGGAGTGGTAGCATTGCTGGCAGCCAGGTTGCAGCAGTGGCTGCCAGCAGGTTCAGTGGCTCAGCCAGATCAGATGGTGCAGCAGTTGCAGAGTGGCTCCAGCCAGGTTGCAGAGTTGCTGCCAGCCAGGTGCGAGTGGCTGCCAGCCAGGTTAGTGAATGGCTGCTAGCAGGTTGCAGTCATGCACAGTACATGGCTTGCCAGTCAGAGTGGGCAGACCATGAGGTGGGAGACATGTCAGTGGAAGTACAGGTGGGATCACTGTGTGAGAGGTTACAGGGTGAGACACTGTTGAGGTGCAGTGCAATACTGTTTGGAAGTTGTGGAGACATTGAATGAAGTGTGGAGCACTGTTGTGGAGGGTACAGTGTGGAGACACTGTTGGGAAGGTACAGTGTGGAGACACTGTTGTGGAAGGTAACAGTGTGGGAGACACTGTGTGGAAGTACAGTGTGGGAGACACTGTTGTAAAGGTACAGTGTGGGAGACACTGTTGTGGAAAGGTACAGTGTGGGAGACACTGTTGTGGAAGGTACAGTGTGGAGACACTGTTGTGAAGGTACAGTGTGGGAGACACTGTTGTGGAAGGTACAGTGTGGGAGACACTGTTGTGGAAGGTACAGTGTGGGAGACACTGTTGTGGAAGGTACAGTGTGGGAGACACTGTTGTGGAAGGTACAGTGTGGGAGACACTGTTGTATAAGGTACAGTATGGGAGACACTGTTGTGGAAGGACAGTGTGGGAGACACTGTTGTAAGAGCCTGAAGTACAGTGTGGGAGACACTGTTGTGGAAGGTACAGTGTGGGAGACACTGTTGTGGAAGGTACAGTGTGGGAGACACTGTTGTGGAAGGTACAGTGTGGGAGACACTGTTGTGGAAGGTACAGTGTGGGAGACACTGTTGTGGAAGGTACAGTGTGGAGACACTGTTGTGGAAGGTACAGTGTGGGAGACACTGTTGTGGAAGGTACAGTGTGGAGACACTGTTGTGGAAGGTACAGTGTGGGAGACACTGTTGTGGAAGGTACAGTGTGGAGACACTGTTGTGGAAGGTACAGTGTGGGAGACACTGTTGTGGAAGGTACAGTGTGGAGACACTGTTGTGGAAGGTACAGTGTGGAGACACTGTTGTGGAAGGTACAGTGTGGGAGACACTGTTGTGGAAGGTACAGTGTGGGAGACACTGTTGTGGAAGGTACAGTGTGGAGACACTGTTGTGGAAGGTACAGTGTGGAGACACTGTTGTGGAAGGTACAGTGTGGGAGACACTGTTGTGGAAGAAGTACAGTGGGGAGACACTGTTGTGGAAGGTACAGTGTGGGAGACACTGTTGTGGAAGGTACAGTGTGGGAGACACTGTTGTGGAAGGTACAGTGTGGGAGACACTGTTGTGGAAGGTACAGTGTGGGAGACACTGTTGTGGAAGGTACAGTGTGGGAGACACTGTTGTGGAAGGTACAGTGTGGGAGACACTGTTGTGGAAGGTACAGTGTGGAGACACTGTTGTGGAAGGTACAGTGTGGGAGACACTGTTGTGGAAGGTACAGTGTGGGAGACACTGTTAGTGGAAGCACAGTGTGGGAGACACTGTTGTGGAAGGTACAGTGTGGAGACACTGTTGTGGAAGGTACAGTGTGGGAGACACTGTTGTGGAAGGCTACAGTGTGGGAGACACTGTTGTGGAAGGTACAGTGTGGGAGACACTGTTGTGGAAGGTACAGTGTGGGAGACACTGTTGTGGAAGGTACAGTGTGGGAGACACTGTTGTGGAAGGTACAGTGTGGGAGACACTGTTGTGGAAGGTACAGTGTGGGAGACACTGTTGTGGAAGGTACAGTGTGGGAGACACTGTTTGGAAGAGTACAGTGTGGGAGACACTGTTGTGGAAGGTCAGTGGAGACACTGTGTGGAAGTACTGTGGAACACTGTTGTGGAAGGTACAGTGTGGGAGACACTGTTGTGGAAGGTACAGTGTGGGAGACACTGTTGTGGAAGGTACAGTGTGGGAGACACTGTTGTGGAAGGTACAGTGTGGGAGACACTGTTGTGGAAGGTACAGTGTGGGAGACACTGTTGTGGAAGTACAGTGTGGAGACACTGTTGTGGAAGGCAGTGGAGACACTGTTGTGGAAGGTACAGTGTGAGAGACACTGTTGTGGAAGGTACAGTGTGGGAGACACTGTTGTGGAAGGTACAGTGTGGGAGACACTGTTGTGGAAGGTACAGTGTGAGAGACACTGTTGTGGAAGGTACAGTGTGGGAGACACTGTTGTGGAAGGTACAGTGTGGGAGACACTGTTGAGGAAGGTACAGTGTGGGAGACACTGTTGTGGAAGGTACAGTGTGGGAGACACTGTTGAGGAAGGTACAGTGTGGGAGACACTGTTGAGGAAGGTACAGTGTGGGAGACACTGTTGTGGAAGGTACAGTGTGGGAGACACTGTTGAGGAAGGTACAGTGTGAGAGACACTGTTGTGGAAGGTACAGTGTGGGAGACACTGTTGTGGAAGGTACAGTTGGAAAGGTTGAAGTGCTTGATGTAAATAATGATGTGGAACCTTTACCTTACCTCAACAACACAGCAAGGATGTCAACATACAAGAACAGTAAAGTATTGCAGAAAAACGGTACAGCAACACGCAAGAACAGTACAGTAACTTAAAATAAATACAGTAACATAGAAGAAAATTACTACTGTAACAAGTCTATTGCCAGCTGATTATACCAACCAATGAATATGTCAAAACTGTGATTGATGGAGTGATGGAAAAGACAAAATATAAGTAATGAAGAACTGGCTAGAAAAGTAACTTATAATAACAATAGAACAACACAAAAAGTACTGTACAGTAACACAAAAGAACAATACAGTAACACATAAAAATAATATTGTAATATTCAAGAAAAGTACAATAACATACAGTAGAACAGTACAGCAGTACATAAGTACCATACAAGAACTATACAGTAAAATAAGGGAAGAGAAGAGCAAGATAATATTCATGAAACAGCAGAATTGAAGACATTAATACAGAGTTGTAGTGGCCAGGTTGTAACATCAACACCAACATTAAGACAGAGTTGTAGTGGCCAGGTTGTAACATCAACACCAACATTAAGACAGAGTTGTACTGGCCAGGTTGTAACATCCACACCAACATTAAGACAGAGTTGTAGTGGCCAGGTTGTAACATCCACGTCAGTAATCACTTTTGTAGAGAGGTTGACTCTCCCAGTCAGTAGATCCCAGTCCCTAGATTTTTTTTTGTGTTTGTGAATATTTTTCCTCAATATAGTGAAGGTGAGAGAAGTGAAGACATGAAAAATTAAAACATGAGAGAGAGACTAATATTTAATAATTCATAAGAGTGTTTTCTTGCTATATCCAGTACAAGATTCTCTCAGTTGTTACTTCCTTATATCTTCATATTGATCATTAAGGATATCTACAAAATACTATGTGACAGCATTATACATCTCGATTATTCATAATTATATTAAAATATATAATTTAAATACAAACTGGAAATCACATATCACTACTCATCACTAATAAACACTGAAAAATCACAGTCATCACTTTAAATCACAAATCATTACTGAAAATCACAAATCATCACCGCAAATCATAGATCACAAATCATCACTACTCATAGCTTTATTATCAAGTAGAAAGTAATTTATCTGGAATTTTTAATAGTGTGGGGAAGCAGCAGTTCCCTCAGACTTACACTCTAATATACTATAGAGCAGATACACTCATAAGGAGAGGTGTGGTGTCATGGCGTCGCAGTGAGACAGTACACATATGTGTGCTGGGGAAAGTGTGTTTATATATATTCTAGAGGTTGGTTGATGAGTTTGGTAGGATATGTAAAAGAAGGAAATTAAAAGGAAAAGAGTAAGGTGATGAGGATAACGAAAAAAATAGATAACGGAAGACTGGATATCAGACTAGAGGGAAAGAGTATGGAGGAGGTGAATGTGTTCAGATATTTGGGAGTGGATGTGTCAGCGGATGGGACTGTGAAAGATGAGGTGAATCATAGAATTGGCGAGGGGAAAAAGGTGAGTGGTGCACTGAGGAGTCTGTGGTGCACTGAGGAGTCTGTGGTGCATTGAGGAGTCTGTGGTGCACTGAGGAGTCTGTGGTGCACTGAGGAGTCTGTGGAGACAAAGAACTTTATTCATGAAAACAAAGAGGGGAATGTATGAGAGTATAGTTATATAAACTCTCTTGTATGGGTGTGAGTCATGGGTTGTGAATGTTGCAACATGAAGAAGGCTGGAGGCAGTGGAGATGTCATGTCTGAGGGCAATGTGTGGTGTGAATATAATGCAGAGAATCCGTAGTTTGGAGATTAGGAGGTGTGGGATTACCAAAACTATTATCCAGAGAGCTGGTGAGGGGTTGTTGAGATCGTTTGGACATATAGAGAGGATGGAACGAAATAGAATGTCTTCAAGAGTGTATAGATCTGTAGTGGAGAGAAGGTGGGGTAGGGGTCGGCCTAGGAAAGGTTGGAGGGAGGGGGTAAAGGAGGTTTTGTGTGTGAGGGGCTTGGACTTCCAGCAAGCGTGCGTGAGCGTGTTAGATAGAAGTGAATGGAGACAAATGGTTTTTTAAAACTTGACGTGCTGTTGGAGTGTAAGCAAGGTAACATTTATGAAGGGATTCAGGGAAACCGGCAGGCCGGACTTGATTCCTGGAGATGGGAAGTACAGTGCTGGCACTCTGAAGGAGGGGTGTTAATGTTGCAGTTTTATAACTGTAGTGTAAGCATGCCTCTGACAAGACAGTGATGGAGTGAATGATGATGAAAGTTTTTCTTTTTCGGGCCACTCCCTTGGTTGGAAACGGCCGGTGTGTTAATAAAAGGCCTGGTCTCAGACGGGGCCTCGGGGGCGTTGACCCCCGAAACCCTCTCCAGGTATACTCTCCGGTGTGGGTCGAGAGAATTGTGTGTGTATGTGTGTGTGTGTGTTTGTGTATGTGTTAGTTACCATTTTGTCCTAGGCACATGTCAATTAGATACTAGGCCTGTTGTATGTATGTGTGTGTGTGTAAGGAAACACTTCGAAATGTTTCCGCCCCGCCGGGAATTGAACCCGGGCCCTCGGTGCGTGAAGCAAGAACTTTAGCCACCAGGCCACCGGGGCGTGTATGTGTGTGTGTGTGTGTGTGTGTGTGTATGTGTGTGTCTGTATTTGCGTACTTGCGTGTTTACTTGTGGACGTTTCAGTGACTTGCATATATATAATAAGACGAACTGCAACAAAAAAAGAAACTGGTAACTTTTTTGTAGCAGATTTCTTGGTGGGAAAAAAGTCTCATACGGACACAAATATAAACAATAAGTGAAAGCAAAACAAAAATATCAAACAACTGTCCCTGTCTTTGTTTCTGTACAGTTCCCCTGTGTCTTTGTTTCTGGTACAGTTCACAACTGCTGTGTCTTTGTTTCTGGGACAGTTTACAACTGCTGTGTCTTGTTTCTGCAGTTCACAACTGCTGTGTCTTTGTTTCTGGTACAGTTCACAACTGCTGTGTCTTTGTTTCTGTACAGTTCACAACTGCTGTGTCTTTGTTTCTGGTACAGTTCACAACTGCTGTGTCTTGTTTCTGGTACAGTTCACAACTGTGTGTCTTTGTTCTGGTACAGTTCACAACTGCTGTGTCTTTGTTTCTGGTACAGTTCACAACTGTTGTCTTTGTCTGGTACAGCTGCTTTTGTTTCTGGTACAGTTCACAACTGCTGTGTGTTAGTTTCTGGCAGAAAGTTGTTTTATTATTCAAATTTAGTGTTGGTCCATTGCCAGCTGATTATACCAAACAATGAATATGTCAAAATTGTGATTGATCGAGTGATGGAAAAGACAAAATATAAGTAATAAATAACTGGCTAGTTAGAAGAGGAAGGTTATCTGTGCATCAACATAATTTTGCTAAGGTTCAATAAACAGAAAAAGCGAATTGTTACAAAAGACATTGTGTTTGTTGCCAGAGTTGCTAGTGTACATCAGAGCAACATGCAAGTGAAAAAGACACCACTATCAGAGACACTGCTGAAATAGCTTTTTTTTTTTTGTCAATAAATATAGACTAAAGTGAAGGTCGAATTTATCAATAAGAATATTTTTTAGTGTAGATGAGAGAGCGATGGTTCCTGCCAAATGTTAAGTGAAACTTTTGGGAATTTTGAGTCAACATAAATGTTTTGGGAAACATGAATACCATTGTGGAACTGTTGTGGAAGATGTAGGAAACTACAGGATTCAATAAAGAATTTACGATAAATAATTTCTTTATTTCCGGTTTATTTCCTGCGCAAATTAATTTAATTTTAAGAAAAGTGAGAGAAAATGCAGATAAACGTTTGAACAAGTGTGTGAAAATGACGAATTGTAACAAAAAAGAAAGTTGATAACAATTTTGTAAGAGATTTCCTGGTGGGAAGACAGAGTTACACACGGACTCACATCTATACACAGTAAAACATTAAAAAATACACGTATAAAACTGCATGAGTGAAAACAAAACAAAAATTTACTTGAACTCATAATGAAACAAAAATAGAAGTTCGAGATTTTCACTAAGTAACCTCACCTTGGTGGCCGAGTTGGGTGGCAGCTTAGTCTCGTCTAGCTGGTCTACTGTTCGTAGCTGTCTTGGTGGGTGGAATTACAGGACGCAGTTTTCTATGTGTCCCCTCCTGTAATTCCACCCACCTGGACAGTCTCGGCAGTAGACCAGCTAGACAAGACTAAGCTGCCACCCAACAAGGTCACTGGGGAGGGGCCAACACATACACAACACACACACACACACTCACCCACCCAACCAACCACCTACCCACCTGGGAAAGTGAGGAAGGGAGTTCATCTGAGGGCACACAGATGGACTTCTGGACACACGGAACTAGGGAAAGCACCAAAACAACCAGGAGTGGGAAGTGTGGAAGGGTTGACATCCGGGGGCCCACGGATGGAGACCTGGAAACATAAACCACAATTCACCATGACCTCACCTCACTATGACCACACACACACACCTCACTACAACCTCACCTCACTACGACCTCACCTCACTATGATCACACCTCACTACTACCTCAGCTCACTATGACCACACCTCACTATGACAACACCCACTATGATCCACACCTGAGAGTTCATGTGAGGGGACACATATGGACCTCTGGACACACGGAACTAGGGAAAGCACCAAAATAACCTCAGTATGACCACACCTCACTACCACCTCACCTCACTATGACGACACCTCACTATGACCTCACATCATTATGACGACACCTCACTATCATCCACACCTGGGAGTTCATCTGAGGGGACACAGATGGACTTCTGGACACACGGAACTAGGAAAAGCACCAAAATAACCAGGAATGGGAAGTGTGGAAGGGTTGACATCAGGGGGGCCACGGATGGAGACCTGGAAACATAAACCACACCTGACATGACCACAATTCACCATGACCTCACCTTACTATGACCACACACGAGCACACACACACACATCTCAAACACACACACCTCACTACGACCTCACCTCACTATGACCACACCTCACTACGACCTCACCTTACTATGACCACACCTCACTATGACCACACCTAAAACGGTACACTAATATGCTAAAACGGTACAATAAAATGCTAAAACAGTACACTAATATGGTAAAACAGTACACTAATATGCTAAAACAGTACAGTAACATGCGGTTACAAGAGAACAGTGCAATAAAAAACAAAACCAGTTCAGTAATACATAAAAACAATATTACTGTACAGAGATCTGTAAAGTAACACTACAATAACAATGCAGTACAGTAGAGGAACATATTAGAAAATAAAAGAACGGTGTTGGAGAAAACTTGCCAGCTAAGTTATAACACGACGCTCAAATTATTTTTATCAAGACGTCGAATCTCTGAGTTTGAAGATTTTTTTTTTCATTACTGGTGTTTTATGTGTGTGTGTGTACTCACCTAATTGTGGTTGCAGGGGTTGAGTCACAGCTCCTGGCCCCGAGTCTTCACTGGTCGCTACTAGGTCACTCCCCCTGCTCCATGAGCTTTATCATACCTCATCTTAAAACTGTGTATGGATCCTGCCTCCACTACGTCACTTTCCAGACTATTCCACTTCAAATATTTCCTAACATCCCTGTGATTCATCTGAGTCTTCAACTTCCAACTGTGACCCCTTGTTGCTGTGTCCCATCTCTGGAGCATCCTGTCGTAAGGTTGATTTCCTTTCCTCGTAGGACCTGCCCCTTAGTTCCGGCACTAGTCTTGTCGCAAAACTTTCTCTAATTTTCTTACGTGCTTGGCTAGGTGTGGGTTCCAAACTGGTGCTGCATACTCCAATATGGGCCTGACATACACGGTGTACAGGGTCCTGAACGATTCCTTATTGAGATGTCGGAATGCTATTCTTAGGTTTGCTAGGCGCCCATATGCTGCAGCAGTTATTTGTGTGTGTGTACTCACCTATTTGTACTCACCTATTTGTGGTTGCAGGGGTCGAGTCATAGCTCCTGGCCCCGCCTCTTCACTGATTGCTACTAGGTCCTCTCTCTCCCTGCTCCATGAGCTTTATCAAACCTAGTCTTAAAACTATGTATGGTTCCTGCCTCCACTATGTCGCTTTCTAAGCTATTCCACTTCCTGACAACTCTATGCCTGAAGAAATACTTCCTAACATCCCTTTGACTCATAGGAGTCTTCAACTTCCAATTGTGACCCCTTGTTTCTGTGTCCCCTCTCTGGAACATCTTGTCTCTGTCCACCTTATCTATTCCTCGCAGTATTTTATATGTCGTTATCATGTCTCCCCTAACCCTCCTGTCCTCTAGTGTCGTCAGGCCGATTTCCCTTAACCTTTCTTCGTAGGACAATCCCCTTAGCTCTGGGAATAGTCTTGTTGCAAACCTTTGCACTTTCTCTAATTTCTTGACGTGCTTGACCAGGTGTGGGTTCCAAACTGGTGCTGCATACTCCAGTATGGGCCTGACGTATATGGTATACAGAGTCTTGAATGATTCCTTAGTGAGGTATTGGAACGCTATTCTTAGGTTTGCCAGCCGCCCGTATGCTGCAGCAGTTATCTGATTGATGTGTACCTCAGGAGATGTGCTCGGTATTATACTCACCCCAAGATCTTTTTCTTTGAGTGAGGTTTGCAGTCTTTGGCCACCTAGACTATACTCTGTCTGCGGTCTTCTTTGCCCTTCCCCGATATTCATGACTTTACATTTGGCAGGGTTAAATTCAAGGAGCCAGTTACTGGACCAGGCTTGCAGCCTGTCCAGGTCTCTTTGTAGTCCTGCCTGATCCTCGACTGATTTGATTCTTCTCATTAACTTCACATCATCTGCAAACAGGGACACTTCTGAGTCTATCCCTTCCGTTATGTCATTCACATATACCAAAAACAGTACAGGTCCTAGGACTGACCCTTGTGGAACTCCACTCGTCACAGGTGCCCACTCTGACATCTCGTCACGTACCATGACTCGTTGTTGCCTCCCTGTCAGATATTCTCTGATCCATTGCAGTGCTTTTCCTGTTACGTGTGCCTGATCCTCTAGCTTTTGCATTAATCTCTTGTGAGGAACTGTGTCGAACGCCTTCTTGCAGTCCAAAAAAATGCAGTCTATCCACCCCTCTCTCTCGTGTCTTACTTCTGTTATCTTGTCATAAAACTCCAGTAGGTTTGTGACACAGGATTTTCCTTCCCTGAAACCATGCTGGTTGTCGTTTATAAGCTTGTGTCTTTCTAGGTGCTCCACCACTCTCCTCCTGATGATCTTCTCCATGACTTTGCATACTATACACGTCAGTGACACAGGTCTGTAGTTTAATGCCTCGTGTCTGTCTCCTTTCTTAAAAATTGGGACTACTTTTGCCATCTTCCACGCCTCAGGTAGTTGCCCAGTTTCAATGGATGTGTTGAAGATTTGTGTTAGTGGCACACACAACATCTCTGCTCCCTCTCTAAGGACCCACGGAGAAATGTTGTCCGGTCCCACCGCTTTTGAGGTATCAAGTTCACATAGCAGCTTCTTCACCTCCTCCTCGGTTGTGTGTATTTCATCCAGCCCTTGATGGTATACCTCCCTATTCTGAATTCCTGGAGTCCTTCCTGTCTCCTCTGTAAATACTTCTTTAAATCTCACATTGAGCTCCTCACATACCTCTTGGTCGTTTATTGTGAACTCCCCACCTTCTTTTCTCAGCCTGATTACCTGGTCCTTGACTGTTGTTTTCCTCCTGATGTGGCTATACAACAGCTTCGGGTCAGACTTGACTTTTGATGCTATATCATTTTCATATTGTCGCTGAGCCTCCCTTCTTACCTGTGCATATTCGTTTCTGGCTCTACGGCTAATCTCTTTATTTTCCTGGGTCCTTTGTCTTCTGTACTTTTCCATTCTCTATTACACTTACTTTTTGCCTCCCTACACCTCTGGGTGAACCAAGGACTCGTTCTGGTCTTCCCATTACTTCTGTTTCCCTTGGGGACAAACCTCTCCTCTGCCTCTTTGCATTTGGTTGTCACATATTCCATCATTTCTTTTACTGGTTTTCCTGCCAATTCTCTCTCCCACTGAACGTCTTGTAGGAAGTTCCTCATGCCTGTGTAGTCCCCCCTTTTGTAGTTTCGTTTCTCCCTTCCTATTCCTGCTCCCCTCTCCACTTGTAGCTCAACTATATAATCAAAACACAGAACCAAATGATCACTAGCTCCAAGGGGCCTTTCATACGTGATATCCTCGATGTCCGAACTACTCAAGGTGAATACTAGGTCCAGTCTTGCTGGATCATCCCCAGCTCTCTCTCTGGTAGTGTCTCTAACATGTTGATGCATGAGGTTTTCCAGTACCACATCCATCATCTTGGCTCTCCATGGTTCAGGACCCCCATGGGGCTTTAGGTTTTCCCAATCAATCTCTTTGTGATTGAAATCACCCATAACTAGTAACTTTGCTCTCCCCATGTGGGCTCTTCTGGCTACCTCGGCTAGTGTGTCTACCATTGCTCTGTTGCTCTCGTCGTATTCTTCTCTTGGCCTCCTGCAGTTCTGTGGCGGGTTGTACATTACAGAAATTACCACCTTATGGCCCTCAGACTGAATTGTTCCTACTATGTAGTCCCTTTCACCCATTCCATCCATTCCTTCCACTTCCTCATATCCCCACCTGTTCTTAATGAGCAGTGCAACTCCTCCTCCCCTCTGCTCCCTCTATCTTTCCTGAGGATTTGATATCCGGATGGAAAGATTGCATCTGTTATCATCCTGGTGAGTTTCGTTTCTGTGAGTGCTATTATGTCTGGGGATGTCTCCTTTATTCTTTCATGCCACTCCTCACATTTATTTGTTATACCATCTGCATTTGTATACCAAACCTTTAACTTCTTTTCTAAAACCGTAGTCTGGGGGGTATGTTGGGTTTGGGAAAGTGGGAGATCTGATGGGGAACTATGGGTGGTTGGTGTGAAGGTGGAGTTTGTAATGAGGTGGGTGGAATCATTGGGTATCGCATGTGTGTTTTGGGTTAGGTTGTTTGGTTGCATTGGGGTTGTCCAGGTTGGGGAACATCTGAAGGTGGTTGTATTAGAGCTTCCTCCTGAGTCTGGGTTCTCCTGTCCATCTCTCTTCCTCCTTTTGTCTCTGTACCCTCTCTTTCAGTTTCTGTCTTTCTTCCCGTGTTCTGTCGCGGTCGAGATACACCCTCCGGTACTCTGACATATCCCTTAGTCTTGCTTTCTCCTGCAGGATCCTATTTTGAGTCAATTCTGCTTTGAAAATTACTTTGACTGGCCGGATTCTTCCTCTTGCAAACTCCCCTATTCTCAGAAAATTTGCCAGGTGGGTCATGTCATCTTCTCCTATTGCTTTCATGATGTTTTCAATCGCATTTTTCTCCCCTTGTCTTCTTGCTTCGTAAGTTTCCCCTTCAGCTTCCTGGAGCCCATAAACAAAGACTGATCTCTCTTTCATTCTCCCACTGCCTATCCCTATGTAACCCCTGATTCGATTTAGTTGCCTCCATTGCAGCTTTCCTTTCTTCAATCTCTTCACTGTCTGTTATCCCTTGGCCCAGTGGCCTGTCGCTTTCCTTTCTTAACTTTCCCTGTGCACTGCTGTGGTCTGTTAGGGCTTCTACGTATAGCTTAGCTCTCCCTTTTACTACACTCCCCTCGATTGTTCCTGATGTGATCCTCTCTTTCTCTCGGGCTCCACGATGGTCTGATATAGCCTCTGCATACAGTTTCACTCCGTTCTCTACAGTCCTCTTCTTTGTGACTGAGGTAGCAGTTTCTGATACCATGTCCACATTGCTTTTTAGTTCTTTAGGCTGTTTCAAATTTTTCAGTTCTTCTTCTAATCTCTGTATCTTAGCCTCTGCTGTTGTGACTTGCTTCTCCCACTTCCTGCTTTCTGCAGCTATCCTCTCCTCCATTATCTTGCTTTCTGCAGCTATCCTCTCCTCCATTTTCATGCTAAGCTCCTCTAGCTTCCTTCCCCACTCATGTTCCCTTTTCATGAGCTCTGCTGCCCAATCTTCCTTTGGAGACTCATCCTCCAGTCCCCTAGTTTTCCGTCCTGCTCTCTGGGACCCCATTTTTTATTTTTTATTTTTAAGATGCCACAGAGTGAAAAACTATGTAATTCTGTGTGGTTGTTTTGTGGTGTGATTGCCTGAGTGTTTGTGTGGGGGGTGGAGGGAGGGAGGGAGAGGAGAAACTGAAGACAGTGGGGAAATGGAAGAGAGGTGGGGAGGGGGAAAGAGGGGGGATTATGAGGAGAGAGTGAAGGAGGGAGAAGCAGAGGTGGAGAGAGAATGGGAGAGGGAGAGGGGGAGGAGGTGGGTGAGAGAGGGGGAGGAGGTGGGTGAGAGAGGGGGAGGAGGTGGGTGAGAGAGGGGGAGGAGGTGGGTGAGAGAGGGGGTTCAGGGAAGGGAGTGGGGGAGAGGTCGGTGGAGGGAGCAGGGGGAAAGAGTGTGTGTGGGACTTTGTGTGTGTATGTGTATGTGTGTGTGTGTGTGTGTGCACGTTAGTTTTGTGTGTGTGTGTTAGTTTAGTGTGTGTGTGTGTGTTAGTTTTTTTTTTTTGTGTGTGTTAGTTTTGTGTGTGTATGTATGTGTGTGTGTGTATGTATGTGTGTGTGTATGTATGTTTGTGTGTGTATGTATGTGTGAATAGTAGTGGTGAAATTGTGTGTTATGGTGTATGGGTGTGTATGTGGAGTTTGCGAGTGACGAGTGACACGTTGTCTGCAGTGCTTCTCTACCTGGCCTGACCTGACACACCTGAACTACCAGTTAATGTGTGTGTGTGTGTATGTGTGTGTATGTGTGTGTGTGTGTGTGTGTGTGTGGAACTATATGTGTGTGGATTTATTGTGTGAAAAGTAGTGGTGAAATTGTGCTATGGTGTATGAGTGGTATGTGAGGTCTGCGAGTAACACGTAGTCTACAGTGCTCCTCTACCTGGCCTGACCTGACACACCTGATCTACCAGTTAATGTATTCTATGATTCACCTGTCTGCTCGCCCTTTTCTACTAGAAATTACCAATTGCTATTTGTTACTGAGTACTTGATATCCTATTCCTTATCTTACTATGAGAGTTGACCGTTCACAAACAGCTTAGCGGTTAGGTAATTGGAACTTACACCCGACACCCCAAAAACCACGCATAGGTGAATACTTGCGATGCGATGCAGCTGTCCAGCGTGTAGTATCCTGTAGATTGTCCAAGTGTTTCTCATCCTATACAAGTGTCTCTCATCCAATAGAAGTGTCTCTCATCCAATACAAGTGTCTCTCATCCAATAGAAGTGTCTCTCATCCAATACAAGTGTCTCTCATCCAATACAAGTGTCTCTCATCCAATACAAGTGTCTCTCATCCAATACAAGTGTCTCTCATCCAATACAAGTGTCTCTCATCCAATACAAGTGTCTCTCATCCAATACGAGTGTCTCTCATCCAATACAAGTGTCTCTCATCCAATACAAGTGTCTCTCATTCAATACAAGTGTCTCTCATCCAATACAAGTGTCTCTCATCCAAAACAAGTGTCTCTCATCCAATACAAGTGTCTCTCATCCAATACAAGTGTCTCTCATCCAATACAAGTGTCCCTCATCCAATACAAGTGTCTCTCATCCAATACGAGTGTCTCTCATCGAATACAAGTGTCTCTCATCCAATACAAGTGTCTCTCATTCAATACAAGTGTCTCTCATCCAATACAAGTGTCTCTCATCCAATACAAGTGTTCTCATCCAATACAAGTGTCTTCATCCAATACAAGTGTCTCTCATCCAATACAAGTGTCTCTCATCCAATACAAGTGTCTCTCATCCAATACAAGTGTCTCTCATCCAATACAAGTGTCTCTCATCCAATACAAGTGTCTCTCATCCAATACAAGTGTCTCTCATCCAATACAAGTGTCTCTCATCCAATACAAGTGTCTCTCATCCAATACAAGTGTCTCTCATTCAATACAAGTGTCTCTCATCCAATACAAGTGTCTCTCATCCAATACAAGTGTCTCTCATCCAATACAAGTGTCTCTCATCCAATACAAGTGTCTCTCATCCAATACAAGTGTCTCTCATTCAATACAAGTGTCTCTCATCCAATACAAGTGTCTCTCATCGAATACGAGTGTCTCTCATTTTCATCCAATACAAGTGTCTCTCACTTGTCACTTATTTAAATCATCACATTTCTCATTACTAATACCTTGAAAATATTGTTGATTTGGTATGTCCAAGATTCTATAAAGAAATATTCTTAAGATTTTCCCATTTTTTCTTTTCATTACCTCTGAAATATAATTTCACTTTCACAGCTGTGTAAAAAATTATAGACCTACGTATGAGGATGTGTACATATCTGGGTATATTAGTAGTTGTTGTGTACGTGTGGCAGTGGTATAGTGGCAGTGGTATAGTGGCTGGATTGTGAAACACACTGTAGGGAAAATCTGTGATTTCTGAGGCGACTTTTCTCAGTGGCTGTTTCGCATATTGTGATTTCACCTGTTTAACGGGATCTTATTGCATATCAGAATATATAATTACTTTTCCAGTCTTAGTGTGGTAAGTGGACTGTTCTAGGTCAAGTGGTGGTGCTGGAGGCAAACAATATACGCAGCTTCATGAATAGATATGATTATTCCCTGTAGACCAGAAATCAACAAAACCGGTAATAAAAAGTTATGAAGCGGGTCCAAGAGCTATGAATCAACCACCGTAAAAACAATTGTATTAAGCTATTAGATGACAACTTAAGAGTCTTGTCTGTGTTTTCGTTAGTCTTCACAAGAGTTAACTTGTTGCTCATGTCAGTGTTTTTCATGTTAGTGTTGTTCATGTTAGTGTTGTTCATGTTAGTGTTGTTCATGTTGGTGTTGTTCATGTTAGTGTTGTTCATGTTTGTGTTGTTCATGCCAGTGTTGTTCATGTCAGTGTTGTTCCTGTCAGTGTTCTGGTGTGTTCTGTCAGTGTTGTTCTGCAGTGTTGTTCATGCAGTGTTGTTCCTGTCAGTGTTCTGATCATGCCCATGTTGTTCATGCAGGTTGCATTCCTGATCGTGTTGTTCCTGTCATTTTTCAGTGTTGTTCATGTTCAGTCGTTGTTCATGTCAGTGTTGTTCCTGTCAGTGTTGTTCATGTACTCACCTAGTTGTACTCACCTAGTTGTGGTTGCAGGGGTCGAGACATAGCTCCTGGCCCCGCCTCTTCACTGGCCGCTACTGGGTCACTCTCCTGCGCCATGAGCTTTATCATACCTCTTCTTAAAGCTGTGTATGGAACCTGCCTCCACTACATCGCTTCCCAAGCTATTTCACTTCCTGATCACTCTGTGACTGAAGAAATACTTCCTAACATCCCTGTGATTCATCTGAGTCTTCAACTTCCAACTGTGTCCCCTTGTTGCTGTGTGTATTTTTATCATAATGGTATATTGGAGATATTTCCGTTATTAGCTAAAACGAAAATGTCTTACTTTATACTATTATTTGATTTAGCTATGTTGTAGGTAGGATGTTACATTTTACTGTGGTGTTCATGTAGTGTGAGACCACTAGTCATACTGCCGCTTACCTGTTTAGGTAGTGGCCGGTCTCCCTCCTCAGTCACGTGACCTACATGACGTCGTTCCATCAAACATCGACGATCGTCAGTAGGTTCACACATCCACTCCCAACAGGGAGTAGGTTCACACACCCTCTCCCAACAGGGAGTAGGTTCACACATCCACTCCTGACCAGGAGTATGTTCACTGATTTTCACAAGCATAGTCATACGCTCTTTGGAGTAGGCTTGGGAAGTTATTCCTCCTTTAAGAGGGTTTGTTAAGTCTCTAGTAGGGTTTGAAAATTGTCTATTCATCCACGACTTACGGTGATAGCTTGTATTAGCAGAGCTTTGGTCAGTATTCGGAATTATGGTCTCAAGAAAATGTATTTGATGTTTCAATTGATATTTTATACTTCTCTGCCTTTATTGAGGCATTGGTCTCAGTTATTGTATGGCGAAACGTTAATGTAAAATATTGTTTGTATAAAACTCATGTCATTGAGTGTGGAGAAAATTCTCCAAAGGAGGGGGGTATGCGCCCTTACTACCCTTGGTAAGGGCCCTCACCCTTTCCACCCTTAGGAAAGGGCCAGAGGAGGCGCGTCTGGCTGCATAAACAATTTAATTCAAGCCAGATGTACTGTCAACAGTGTGTCAAGAATTGTGCTGACCACAGCACCACGAGGCACCTCGTGGCACCACATGGCTGCACGAGACTGCAAAAGGCAGCACGAGCGGTCAGATTGAATTTGGCCACCGCAAGAACGGGTCATACGACTCTAGGTGTCATGCGGCGCGAGGCGACGTAAATCAACATAGACATTACTCGTTCGCGTCCGTTATATCATTTAATCTCCACTAACGTCGGGAAATAAGATAAGAACTCTGTTCCAGCGCATTTAGTGTATAACATCAACATTGCAGTATATTCAGAAGTGTGCGCAGCTTCAGACTGCAAAAAGGAGAAACGTAGAGACAATCGCAAGTGAACTCCATCGAAACAAGACGGTGATTCTTCAGCAGCATTCTACAATCAAGACAGCATTTCCGCCGTATATGGTGGAGCCAACACCATCGCTCAAAGTTACACGAGCAAGGTAAGAATTTGATGTTCTGGTCAAAACAGGGGACTGCGCAGTTCTTGTATTCAAGAACATTCAAATTTTTACCTAGGGACGGCGGTTATGCGTGGACTTTTTAGTCCAAAACAGTGAGTAAAACGCCTTTCAGTCCATCTAAGACTGAAATATGGACATATGCTCCTTTGGGGCAATATATTATAATAAATCCCTTGATGTTTACCTTACAGCCCTGTGGAGATTGAGGCCATATATGGATCCCCTGAGGTGTTGGTGGCGGCTGCGACATCTTGGATTCATCAAGAAGATAAGTAACATACAGTCCACGTTATCGTAGGAGCCCATTCTCCACATATTGGTCCTTACGAACCGGATGTTTGTTCATTACGAACCGGAAGTTTTGGTCCTTACGAATCGAAAGTTGATCGTATTCGAACCAGGAGAGTGGCCACATGGTGGTACAGAGACTTATACTACAGTGTATAAATGTCTACGATCCAAGGTCCTTCGAGAAAAGATGTAAAACTATTGTTTTTACAGAAGAAACCAGAATATATGGGTCCCTACTCTCATTCAAAGAGTATGGGAAGCTCCCGCGAGGCATAGAAAACGCGAGCAGGCAGGCGCTCACCCGACACCCAAGAAGAAAACGGTAGTCGGGTCACCCAAGGTTGGGGGACAGTACTTCTGGGGGGCCACTCCCCCACTACCCCACTCACCCACGCGGGAGCAACACTTCAATTTCTGCTTAAGTCAGCAGAGAAGCAGATTGACTGGCACATGGCTGGTCTGTGAATGTGTATAGTATAAACAGTTTATATATACACAGTGTTTATAATGTTTATAGACACAAATTAAGAGAAGAAACTGTGTATTATGTTTGTCTCTTATATAATATAGGAAGTGATATTAAGTTTAAACTTTCATATTAATTAACATTGTAACAGTGATATATGTATGTATATAAACATTGAATATATATGTGTAATGTGTATACAGTGAAATATTTTCATGTGTGAAGTGACGTCAGTGCTGAGACTCAGTTTAGCTGAGACAGCAATTCAGGACATAAACAAACCTTCGTGTTGTTTCGTCCATATGTACTCTGCACCTCAAGGCCACTGACCTTGAAAGACACGGTTAGTGGGTCAGTAGTGTGCTGACGCAGTCTAAACAAACTCAGCTGGAGTTTTTAAACACTCTAAGTGTGCTGTTAGTCATTATACTAGCAAGATGTCATTAACCACAAAATTCAACACGTTACAGACGAAAATTACTCAATTGGAGCAATTAATTTCAGTCTGTATAGGTTTAACCCAAGACACAAATATAGACTATGATCAGTTGGAAATTAAATCTCAATTATTTAATAAACGTCTGGAAATCATTAATTCAGGCTACGAGATATACGAAAAGGAATTTCTAGATTCCAATCCGACAAAGGAAGAAATTAAAAGTGTCTTGGATACCTTTAGTGAACAACAATTAAGGTGGACAGGAATACAGGCTATCTGCCGCAAAACTTTGTCACAGAGACCTACAGCCAGTGGTCAGACACCTGTCTCCACACCTGTCACACCTGCCACATCTGGTGTTAGTTTACCAACTCTTCCCAAATTGGCTATGCCTATTTTTGAAGGTAATGATTATGAAGAGTTCATTAGTGGGTTTAATTCTTTAGTGAATTCACGTACTGACATAGATGAGATTGCCAAGTTCAATTATCTCAGATATCTCGTGAAAGGTGAACCCTATGAACTGATTAAATAATTTCCGGTGGTCAAAGGCAATTATGCTCTAGCTTTACGTGTCTTAGCAGATAATTATCTTGATGCTGACAAATCCAGGGTTAGACATGCATTCTTAATATCAAGCTTGAAACCACCCAAACATTGTCTTTCAGACTTACAGTCATTTAGAATCACATTAGACAATAGTCTCAGAACTCTAGGAGTTAAATATGATCTAAGGCAATGTGATTGGTTTATCAGTGGTATTATACAAGATAAACTGTCAACACAAACCATTGAACGTTTAAATATTATGTTCAATAAACGCTATTTCACTTGTGAAGAAATTAGCAATGGTTTACAAACAATAGTCTCATGCATGCAAGCAATGAGACAAGATGAGAAATCCACTAATCCTGTTGTGGATAATAAAACTTCAACTCAGTACAAAAAGAGTGTACCTACTCCCACTAAACCACATAATGGGAAATCCCAGGTAGGCACTTATCAAGCTGTGAACACAACAGACAGTAAACAGACTGTCACACATAAACGTACTCCAAAATGTGTACTTTGTGATGGAACACATTGGGCACAGTATTGCATTCAATACACAACAATGGAGCCACGGAAACAACGTGCTCAACAGCTGAAAAGGTGCACTAAGTGTTTAGGTGAACACAAGGGAGGTAAATGCTCACTGAAGAAGTGTTTTAAATGCAAGGGAATGCATCATACAGCATTATGCCCAAGCACTTATGCTTTAACAACCGACTTCCACAGAGTCAGGAAGTCAACAAACAGCAGCATTAAATGTGAGAGATAAGTCTAAATCGACTGCTCTCCCAATAGCTCGAGTAGAGTTATCACATAAATTACACAAAACCAAGGTGCTAACACTATTTGATCAAGGATCACAAAGGTCTTTTATAAGACGAACAGTGTTGCAAAAACTGAATAAGCAACCCCATGCCAAAATACAGTTAGAAATAGCTGGATTTTTCCAAAGTTCTGGTAAGCAGAAATATGACCTAGCCAGGTTCACTGTTGGTCTAGGAAACAGGAAAAAGACAGTAGAAGCTGTGGTAGTCGATGATTTGCCTAAGTCAGTGCAGATCCGGGGAATAAGAGATACAGTTGCAGCACTGAAAGCGGCCAAGGTCAAGTTAGCCTGTCCTGACATACAGACGGACACAATTAGTCCAATTGATTTAATCATTGGAAGTGATTACTATCACTGTTTTGTGGAAAATATAGTAAGTAAACATGATGTTCACTTGCTGAAAACAGCTGGAGGCCATATGATATGTGGTCCAATTCCCTCTCAAAGCGGGAAAGAAGCTGAAATTGATTCAGTAGAAAATGTACTAGTTACAAGAATAACTGCTGATCATGTACCACAACAAAAATTATCATTACTGGAAGAAATGAATGAACCAGTTGATAAGTTGTGGGATTTAGATGCGTTAGGTATAGATGTAAATAAACCAAGCCCACAGGAGTCTGAGACTTATAACCAATATTTGGACACTGTCAAATATGAAGATGGACAGTATTGGGTTAGGTTACCATGGAAATTAAATCCACCACATCCACCTAGCAATTATCGCATGGCTTTCGGACAAATGAAAGCACAAATACATGAGCTCAGGAAGAATCCAGAGCTGCTGACTGTGTATGATAATATCATACAAGAACAGTTAGACAATAAATTCATTGAGGAAATAGTCGAAGATAAGTTGAAGACAGATGCTCATTATCTACCGCACCACGGAGTCAGGAAAAATTCTGAAACCACTCCACTACGTGTTGTATACAATTGCAGCGCACGTGCAAATAAAGATGTAGCAAGCCTTAATGACTGTCTGATGACCGGACCCTCACTAACTGAGAAGCTTGGAGACGTGCTTATGAAATTTCGCACAAATCCATATGCCTACACGGCTGATATTTCCAAAGCTTTCTTAAGAGTAGGACTACAAGAAATAGATAGAGATTATACTCGATTCTTGTGGCCAGAAAATCCACATGACCCTCAAAGTCCTGTGAAAACTTATCGTTTCAAGTCAGTATTATTTGGTGCAACATCCTCTCCATTCTTACTAGAAGCTACTCTTAATACACATTTGAAGAAATCTGAAAGTCCCTTCAAAGAAATCTTAAAGAAAAGTTTCTATGTGGACAATCTTCAAGGTACAGTGAATAAAGAGGAGGATTTGAAATCCTTATACAGAGAAGCTAACAAGGAGATGAAAGAAGCAAATATGCCTCTAAGGATGTGGAATACTAATTCAAATCAATTAAGGGAACTTATCAAAGAAGATTTCCCTGAAGCTGAAATTCCTGAATGCAACAACATGCTTGGACTTTATTGGAATACACAGGAAGACACTTTGAGTCTCAAAAGGATAACCAATAAATCAAGCAGTACACTCACTAAACGTAGTTTACTGTCAGAGGTATCACAATGTTTTGATCCTCTAGGACTCGTCTCACCAATTACCATAAAAGGTAAAATGCTTGTGCAAGATGCATGGAAGCTCAAATTAGGTTGGGATGAGAACTTGCCTCAAGAAATGAGTCAAGAATGGGATGAAATATCCAAGGAGTTTAAACAACTTCATCAAATTAAATTTCCCAGACAAATAGGTCAAGAGGGAAACAAGTTAGTTAGTTTGATATCTTTATTATGCACCCCATACCCATCCTGTGGGCGGTAGTCAAAAGATTACAGAGGTACATAATGGGTCCAGGGACTGGACCTCAAAGTTTGATAGCTGAGCAAGTTACAAAGGTAATGAACTCAGATGGTCACAATCATGACAAGTTACAAAGGTATTTGCAGATTACAGAGGTATATATAGGGTCCAGAGACTGGGCCCCAAAGTTTTGATAGCTGAACAAGGTACAATGGTAATTAATTCACTAGTTACAAGGTAATGAATCATGTAAGTAAATTTACTTACGTCTGTACATGGTTGCACTCATGAACAAATTATAAAGCAATGAGCAATCTATTAGTCTACACCCAGCCACAACTGTAATGAGTTATTGGTGCAAATTTTAATTGTTGGGTCACACACACACACATATACATATACACATACACACGCATACATGTATATACATACACACATACACATACACACATGTACATACACACACACACACACACACACACACACGTGTCAATGCTTTATTTACAGGGAGCAAAGTCAGGGTATTTTTCCAGAATGGTCTGTAATATACCACTGTGGATAAAATACTTTGACATATCTTGAACATTTCTGAATGAGTAGTCTCTGAATTCATTAATTTTATCGCACTCCAGTACATAATGACGCAGGGTGTGACAATAATCCAACTGGCAAAGTTTACATCTTGTTTGGTCTACATCTGGTGGTGGTGATTTAACCTGCCAAAGATACTTGTAACCCAGCCGGAGGCGGGCGGTAGTGACATCCAAGAGTCTGCTTATTTTGTTGGATGCACCATAGACATGTGGCTCCTCCTGCATGATAGAATGATGATAGATGGACTGACTGGTGTCAAACTCCCTGAGTCTTAAGTCAATAAAATTCAGTTGAAGTTCTTTTCGTATTATTGTTCTCAAACTGCTAACTGACAAGCCAAGATTGTAATCTATCCCTCTTTGAAAGCATAAAACTTAGCCAATTTATCAGTTCTATCATGCATCTGAAGACCAATGTGAGATGGAATCCACAGCATGTGCACTCTGACTCTACTATCCAGAATCCTACCATACCTGTGCCTGGCTTCTGACACGAGCATGCTACAAGTTATACTTGATGAGTTGAGAGCATTTATGGATGACAGAGAATCAGTTACAATTAGAGAGTTAACCTTAGATACATGGACGCATTTGAGTGCAAGGAGTATGGCAAACAGTTCTGTCTGAAGGGTAGAGGCCCAGTTATTGATGCGTGCTCCAATTTCTTTAAGAGAGCCATCACTCTGTATGACAACAGCAGCACTACCAGCTGCACCAGTGGATTGGTGAACAGAACCATCAACGTAAATAATTTGTGAGAGAGTGTGCTGTTTGGCTAAATTATCAATACAGTTTAAGGCATCATGTTTGGCTTCAAGGCGAAGCTTTGGTTGTGATTTAAGAAGTAGTTTGGGGGGAAATGGAGGGATGGTAGTTTGGAATGGGGTAATATTCCATGGAGCGGAGAAGTGCCGCTGTTGCCTTACTTGCCACAGATCATGTATCTGATTCATGCGGAGGTCGGTTCCAGTTTTTTCGATCCATCTGGAGGGATGTTCACCAGTGCTGAGGAAAGTTTGGAGGGCTTCTGTGCATGGGTTTGAATGGGCTTGCCTGAGCATATTAACCCCAATTAGGATATTTCTTTCAGTAACACGATCTCTGATGCTTGGAATATCAAGTTCTTTCTGCATATTTAAAATTTTGGCAGTACGAGGGCATCCTAAAATGATCCTCATTGCTTCGTTCTGCAGTTTTCCAACCCTCCAAGCTTCCAGTCAGACACAAGAGCAAGTAGTGGGGCAGCATAATCAACTAATGATCTAATATAAGCAAGATACATCATTTTCACAATTTTAACATTAGCACCATACCTGGGGTGAAACCCTGCCACAACTCTAAGTGCTCTCAGCCTTTCTTTGTATTGACGACAAAGTCTCGTTACAACAGGTCCAAGTAGTGGGACCTCAAAGCCTAGATACCTGTATCTGTTTACATATTCTAAAAGAGACCCATCATGCAACTGGATCTGGCGAACTGTGCCTCTCTGTCGAGGAGGACGCCTATTGAGTATCTTTGTTTTATCAGTAGAGATTATCAACCCCAGGTCTTGACACGAGGCTAGTACATGGTTAAGGATGTTTTGGGTGTTGGAGAATCCGGTGGTGTGAATCATTATATCATCAGCAAAACTGATCATATAATGATGGGGCTGGCTAGGCATAGCATTAAGTAAGGCATTAATTAGAATATTGAATAGAGTGGGACTGAGCACACCTCCCTGTGGGGTTCCTAATTCAAAGTCTTTAGTTATACTTCTATGCCCCTGGAACAACACAGAAGACTTTCTGTTGGACAGGTAGCCTTTAATCCAGCGGAGAAGCCATCCTCCAACATCCATTCTGGCAAGTTCACTAATGATTACATGTCTGTTGGCAACATCAAAAGCAGATTTAAGGTCAAGGAAGGTAGTGTATGAGCTGTCAGTGTGCAGAGTGAGAAAGGTGGCTATGCATTGGTGCACACTCCTTCCATGCATGAAACCATGCAACCGGGGGACAAAAATGTTTGATTCTGTACATGAGACGATTAAGAATCATCCTCTCAAATGTTTTACATAAGCAGCTAGTAAGAGATATTGGGCGAAATGAATTTTGTTGATTGGGCTTAGGAATGGGAATGATGAGGCTGTTGGTCCAAGATTTAGGGAGCTCCCCAGTTACATAGCTCATGTTGTATAATTCGAGTAAAGGATTGCCTGGTACTCGACACAGCAATCTTAGTATATTGTAGGTAATACCATCCTCACCAGGTGACGTGGAGTTGCCTTTAGTTAGTGCTGCATCAAGTTCAAAGTCAGTGAAAGGAATGTTACAGTCATCTTCCTTGCTGAGCATAAAACAAACAAGTCTCTCCCTAGCATCATATTTGTCATTTAATTTCGCCTGTGTGGTACTGGGAAGATTTTCATAGCTTGATGTAACAGCCCAAGCACTGACTAGCTCATTCGCCCTATGTAAGGGATGAGGGTGTGCAATCTGACCGGTTCTGTTACCCTTAATTCTATTTATGTCCCTCCATGCTCGGCTAAGTGGGGTGTGAGCATTGAGACCATTGACAAATTTTTCCCAGTCAGTTTGCCGCAGCTCTGTCATACGCTCTCTTGCAGCAGCAAGGGCAGTTTGAAAGAGCCTCAGCATTCCAGGGGTACGATGTTTTCTATAGGCTAGGCCTATTCTGCGAGCAGTACGTTTCAGTGTTCGAAGTTTAAGATCATTGTAATAAGTATGGTTATTATAGGAGGTATGATTGTTATGGAAGTTGGTTGGGTTAAGAGTTCCAGGAGGTTTTTGAGGCGGCTCTAAGTAGTTCTGAATACTGCTCACAAGGTCATTGTTAAAGGTCTCAACAGAGGAACACACATAGGAATTATACCAGTCAGTCACATGTGCAACAAAGTCCTCATGTTGATCAGGGGAACATTAAAACGTTTCCGTTTGAATATTCCACCAGAAAGGATAGTATTACCTATATCTAGTGAGGTTAGCCTTGGGAAATGGTCTGATGATATATCTGATACAATGGTAGACTCACAGCTGGCAGAAGTAATGTTGAAGCCAAGACACAGATCAAGGATGCCTCCATAGATATGTGTGGGTTCAAGGTCACCTACAATTTGCACATTATCATGACTGTTTAACAGTGACAGCAGTTGGTTACCATTACGATTACCAAACTGTGAGCTTCCAATGCTTTTGTGTCTTGCATTATAATCTCCAATTATAAGAGTAGGCTCAGACTGAGCACAAGTTGGGAGCTCCAAGTAATTGAACTTATCAGCAGGAGCATACAAATTAAATATGTTGAGAGCAGAGTTCCCAATATAAATCCTAACACCATGGTATTGCAGTCCCTCTGTTTTCTTATGTGTGAGAAGTTGATGGGGAAGTGATTTTTTAATATATAGAACACAAGAGTTAGTAGATTTGAGATTATATGCAACAAATGATGGCAATTTAGGGGGCTGGGATTTTTCAGGGACTCTGCACTCTTGTAGACACACAATATCAATGGGTTCGGTGGTTACTTTATGATGAAGGTCAGGAAGTCTTTTTCTAAGTGATGCAATATTCCAGCTAAAAATATTAAGTTTATGCGAGGACTGATCCATTATAGAAGTCCTGGAATCTGGCTTAGTTTCTCAGCACATTGAAAAAATTGTTCATATAAAGAGCAGACCTCATCAATGTCAGCAGTGTTACCCTGGTCCATGAGTTTTCTGAGTGAAACAAGTACACATTACATGTGTTCTGTGATGCGTCAACCAGAGGTTATGGCGCTGTAGCTTACATGAGTAACGCTGAAGGAAGTACTTTAATTACTTCAAAGGCCAGGGTTGCACCCTTGAAGGTCAGAACAGTACCACAATTGGAACTGACAGCACTCTATGTAGGTACAAAATTAGCTGTCTATCTCAACAAAGTACTTGATCATCTCACTATTGAAAAAACTGTGATCTGGAGTGACAATGAAGCAGTTCTCCAGTGGTTAAGAAATAATAAGAGTAAGTTGGTCTATGTACAGAATAGAGTAGCAGAAATAAGTGAGATGCAGAGAGACTATGTCTTTCTCCACGTCTCTACACAAGAGAATCCAGCTGACATGTTGTCACGTGGTGTCCCACTCAAGAACTTTGTGGATAATAAATTATGGCTCCACGGACCTAACTGGCTCTCTAATGAAAATAACTGGCCACAGCAAAAATCTTACATTATGCCAGAAGAAACAGTCTGTTTGAACACAGCAGAAATAATGTTTAAATACTGCAGACACAAAAGAAATAGTCATTGATGGATCTAAATACTCATCATTGGGTAAACTCTTAAGAGTTACAGCTCTTGTCTTTAAATTCATTAAAGGGATAAAACCTAATTATGAATTACTTGAACCCATTAAATACTGGATAAAGTTAATACAGAAAGATGTTTTCTCTACAGAGTATAGATTTCTGGAAACTCAGGATAAATCACCAAAGAACCCTGATATGATTAATTCTTTAGGACTTTATCTCGACTCAGAAAAGATTATAAGATGTCGAGGAAGAATTCATAATTCTTCACTACCTAAGGAAACAATACATCCAGTATTGATCCCCAAGAATCATTGGCTAACAAGACTGATTATTCAGAATGCCCACAGTAACGTGTTACATGGTGGTGTAGCTGACACTCTTTGTCATATACGTCAATCCTACTGGATACCTCAAGGTCGACAAAGTGTGAAGAAACAAATAAGAGACTGTATTACTTGTCGTCATTATGATATGCGAGTATGTCAGTATCCAGGTCCACCTCCATACCCTTCTGACTTCTGAAAGAGTATGTCATGTCACTCCATTTGAAGTGACAGGTGTAGATTACACTGGACCAATAATTTTAACTAAAACAGTTGACAAAGTTCCTATTAAGGTGTACATCTGTTTGTTCACCTGTGCTACAACTAGAGCAGTACATCTAGAAGTAGCCACTGATATGTCTGCTGAAACCTTTATCAAATTATTTAGAAGGTTTGCAGCCAGAAGGGCATGTCCCAGGCTGATGATATCAGACAATGCAACGAATTTTGTTGCAGGTGCTGCTTACATAAACAAGATTTTTGAGCAGCCTGAAGTACAACAGATGCTGAATCAACGTAATTGTCGTTGGAGATTCATTCCTCCTAAATCCCCATGGCACGGCGGATTTTACGAAAGAATGATAGGCATTGTGAAACGTTGTTTAAGGAAGACTCTTCATCGTCAGAGAATCGACTTAGAAGAATTTCGTACAGTCGTAACTGAAATAGAAAATAGAGTCAACAACAGATCTTTAATATATGTTACCGATGATCTGGACAATTTAGAAGTGTTAAGTCCATCTCATTTACTACATGGCAGAAGGCTCGAACCTGTTCCTCCTATGAATGATAAAGAAATCATAGAGGATCCTACTCATTTCGAACCTGAACAACTCAGACGTAAATTCAAACACCTTAATAAAGTGATTGAACGCTGGGAGAAAATTTGGCGAGAAGACTATCTCACCTCATTGAGAGAACACTTCTATGGAGCTGGTGTTTCAGAAAATTATAAGTCCTTAAGACCTGGTGACATAGTGATTATTAACAATGATGGTCCGAGGTCCCATTGGCCTCTTGGAAAAATTGTGACCATATATCCTGATGCAAATGGAATCATCAGGACAGTTGATGTTTTGAGCAAAGGTGTAGTGAATAAGTGTACAATAGATAAATTAGTGCCGTTAGAATTACACAGTGTTGAAAACAAAAATAAAATTAGTGATTCTCCAGAAACCACACAGACTGAAGCTGTTCAGAAAAGACAAGCAGCAGTGATGGCGAGTGAGAAAATCAAATTAATGTTAAGTGATGAGTAGTTCACTTTAAGTGAATTTCTCGCTGCCCCCCAGTGTGGAGAAAATTCTCCAAAGGAGGGGGGTATGCGCCCTTACTACCCTTGGTAAGGGCCCTCACCCTTTCCACCCTTAGGAAAGGGCCAGAGGAGGCGTCTGGCTGCATAAACAATTTAATTCAAGCCAGATGTACTGTCAACAGTGTGTCAAGAATTGTGCTGACCACAGCACCACGAGGCACCTCGTGGCACCACATGGCTGCACGAGACTGCAAAAGGCAGCACGAGCGGTCAGATTGAATTTGGCCACCGCAAGAACGGGTCATACGACTCTAGGTGTCATGCGGCGCAGGCGACGTAAATCAACATAGACATTACTCGTTCGCGTCAGTTATATCATTTAATCTCCACTAACGTCGGGAAATAAGATAAGAACTCTGTTCCAGCGCGTTTAGTGTATAACATCAACATTGCAGTATATTCAGAAGTGTGCGCAGCTTCAGACTGCAAAAGGAGAAACGTAGAGACAATCGCAAGTGAACTCCATCGAAACAAGACGGTGATTCTTCAGCGGCATTCTACAATCAAGACAGCATTTCCGCCGTATATGGTGGAGCCAACACCATCGCTCAAAGTTACACGAGCAAGGTAAGAATTTGATGTTCTGGTCAAAACAGGGGACTGCGCAGTTCTTGTATTCAAGAACATTCAAATTTTTACCTAGGGACGGCGGTTATGCGTGGACTTTTAGTCCAAAACAGTGAGTAAAACGCCTTTCAGTCCATCTAAGACTGAAATATGGACATACGCTCCTTTGGGGCAATATATTATAATAAATCCCTTGATGTTTACCTTACAGCCCTGTGGAGATTGAGGCCATAGATGGATCCCCTGAGGTGTTGGTGGCGGCTGCGACATCTTGGATTCATCAAGAAGATAAGTAACATACAGTCCACGTTATCGTAGGAGCCCATCCTCCACATTGAGTATGATTATTGTACAGAAACAAGTAGTCATATGTCGACTGTTTTCGAATAAAGTGTATCATGATGTATTACACTGCAATAGAGATAACTTTATACCACACACTGAATAATTATATGAATTCTTTTATATTAAATTTCTCAAATTTTACTTGCTTGGGTCAATCTCCTAAAAACTTACCCTAATACTATAATGATTTTCTCTAAAGATGAAACAATCAAAGCTTAATTAAATAACTTGTTACGACGGGGCAAGACAGGCTAATAAATGAGGCCCTGATCGTAACAAATGGGGGCCCCTGTCCGGGATTGTTTGATCCGAGGTAAATGGAGGTATGATCTAAAATCTCTTAGGCCATATTATCATTCTTGTTATGAACTTATTTTCATAATGTCAGGATCATATGAGACTCAAGTACACCTTCATGCAGTAGTTCTAAACCATCAGATAGGGGAGCTAGGTCTCAACTTTATATTTTGACAGTCTGTACAGAGAAGTATCTAGAATGGGAAGTTGCTAACTTGTGTTTGTCTCCCGACAATGATGGCTACTGATGTTTGGCTCTCACTTACCACTCTCCCAGAAGATAAGCAACCACAGGGTATAAGTAACTATGTCTCTCACCCTTTTGCTTTTGGTATTGGCGACACCATTATTGGGCAGAGTGAAAGGATTGACTTTGGCGAGTTCTTGGTAGGTGTCTCCCTATACGGTTGGAGCACTGGTGATTGATTTGTCTCCCTCTCTGTTGTTGGACATTCCTCTTTGTACCTGTAACCCAGGGTCCTGAGCATCCACACGATGGGAGTTAGCATGGTTGGTGCTGTTGTTTTCGCCCTTAGTATTAAGGCCAAGAACCTTGTCATTTTTGTGAGTCACTGCTGTCCTGGGATAAAGCATATCATTCTAGTTGGTATATTGGAAGGATAAAAGTTAGTTATGACATTTTGGAACAGAACCTACTCAGGTTCCTTAATGTTCGCCGCAGATTAATGTGGACTTCATTAATCTGGTCTGCAGCCTTGCTGTTGGCATTGTTGGTTCAGCTACTGTTCTAGCTGTTAATGCTGGTGCCTCTGTGCGATTTCTGCATATAGAAATCTTTGTAGAGCTGTTGATCTTATTGTCTGTCTTGCAGACATTAAAAGCTAATATGAGAAGGAAAACTCATATTTATTCAAGCTTTTATGGAAACAGTGTGTGGTGCGAGATTATCACCTCTGGTCCTCCGGAACAAGTGTTCAGTGGAGGTGAGGAAAAAACTGTAAGGACTATTCTTAGAGAAGTCGGGGTGACACACTATTGTCGCGGGTGACATGATAGTCACGGGTGACTCCACACAGAATTCTTCAAAGGAATTCGCCTAAGGAAGTAGTAAAGAATGTCTAACTACTGTCAGAGAGACATTAACAAGTGCTCTTGACAGGAAGTTTAAGCCAGAAAAGTCACTGGTTGAGTCTGACTTGTCTGAGGAACTTATGGCAAGCGACATGTGCTTTCTCGTATTGCTTTCCTCATGTGTGAACCAGCGATTGTTTTCCTGTTTGTTACTGTCTGAGTCGTTGTTTAGCAACTTGTGTTGTGACTCAGTTATGAGGACGCTTAGAGAAGCGGTTAGTCTGAACCTTAAGACATGCTTTGAAGAACTACTGTTTTCTAGTCATTGTCTCGTGCTGCTGCATTTCTTCTGAGTATCTCGCTTGGAACTCCTTCGTCGCATGGAAGAAGTCATTTTGGAGGTATTCATGTCCAGCAGACTGACATGAACGTAGAGACGCGACCGACACTTCAGGAAGAGCCAGATGCTCTTCGTATTTACTTCAAGACGTCGTTGTTCGTGATGCCTGAGTATAGGTTTCACTCCCAGCATTAGTTTTCTGCATGCTTCCTGACACACTAGTCTCTATGCTACAAGCTAGTCCCTGAGCAGAAGTTGGTATACTTCTGACACACTAGCCTCTATAGTACAAACTAGTCCCTGAGCAGGAACCTGCCTTCGCCTCCTGACACACTAGCCTCTATGCTACAAGCTAGTCCCTGAGCAGAAGTTGGTACCCTTCTGACACACTAGCCTCTATAGTACAAGTTAGTCCCTGAGCAGGAGTCAGCATATACTTCTGACACACTAGCCTCTATATTACAAGCTAGTCCCTGAGCAAAAGTTGGTATACTTTTGACACTAGCCCCTGTTTAATAAGCTAGTCCCTGAGCAGAAGTCTGCATCCGTCTGACATACTAGTCTGACAAACTAGTCCCTGAGCAGACGTCTGCTTATGTTTCTACTAAACTGGTGAGTATTGGAGCAGAACTTGATTGACGGTTCTGCCTTGCAAGTCTGGTGCGGATGACACTGGTGGAGCAGTGTCATGAGTATAAGTCAGCGCCTTCTGACATACTAGCCTGACAAACTAGTCCCTGAGCAGAGGTCTGCTGGTACTTCCGCCAGATTGGTATATTGGTGAGTGTCTCTCCGAGTAGAAAATGGCTGTATGCTGCATGTACGTGAAAAGTTTCAGAATATTGAAGATATGAAGGTAAGGGCGTATGTGTGAGAGGCAACGCTGTCCCCACCTGGACTCGTCTTCTGTTAGTATTTCATCACCCTCGTCTGTGTTCATCGTTATGGTGGCGCCGTGATCTTGGTTGCCACGTACGCCACTTCTCAACAGTGTCAGGTCCACAGTTTGTGGCCCGTTTGTATAAAAAGCTTCGGCAGTTGATGCTTAGCCGACTGTTCAAATCACCCTGACTGTTTCTCTGACTTCAGTAAACTTCATCGAGATAGTGTTTTGATTGAACATGTGTTAATTATATGTTCATGGTGTATCTACTGTGTCAAGCTGTCTCTCGCCGACTTCAGTCTTCACTGATAAAGCATTTTGACTGTGAATGTTATTTATATGTTCATCATGTATCTGCTGGTGTCAACTTTTAGTGTTTAGCAAACGGTTGCTATTTAGAAAATTATTATTGAAAAGAATTTCAAGAGGTAATGTCTGAGGTGTCACAACCTCTTTACTTTTCCGGTCTTGGAGCAGTGTGGTGAGCTCCCACTACCGGACCCTCTCACTTCTTCAGTGCTCTAGAGGAAAGTGCTGGTGTTGACTAGGCAACATTATTCGTCTGATGCTAGCAAGACTCAGCAATGGTAATCCTGAGTCTGACGCTTGGAGCTTCTGCCGTTTCTGCACTGTGAGTTTAACAAGATGCGGTGGATAGCGGTCCGTTGTCAGTGTTTCAACGTTCTACCATTGTTCAAAATTTTCCATGATGTTGAGGCTTACTGTCTAAGCCGGTCACCAAACTTCTCTAGGTTAGAGATGATGCGTCCTTGACTAGTATATTTGTCAAGGCAGTACTTTTGTCTAATGTAGGTTAATACCGGACTCACTTATTCCTCCAGGTGCTCAAAATTGCACTATCTCTGCAGGGTGCTACTAGAGATGTACTTAACAATCGTTTGATTTCTATAAAAGTGAGCTGAGTGGAAATATGCTGGTCGGTTCCTTCGTTGTCTCGCCTTGCAGGTAATTGTTTGACCTGTTCATGATAGTTGCAGAAGGAATCCCGCTCCTTCTGGTAGAGCTGCTGGAGGTCCAGTCTTCACTCAGATTCTGGTTAGTTTTCTTCCACTTGGTATATGGACAGGTACTGGTGCTACAAGTGCACCTCCCTCGTAGTGTTGTGTGGTCTGTCAGTAAAAGTTTCCTCATGGTCGAGGTCCAGGAGCTTGTGTGTTGACTGCTCTTGTGTGGTCTTTAAGTTTGTACTTGACTTTGTTGAAAGAGGAGTTGATGTCCATCCGACCTGAGCGGTCGAGGACCCCCTTATCCTACACACACAAACCATGCTTTTTGTCTATGTCTTCAACTTAAATCATACAAGCTGACACTGTCCTTGATTGCAATTGAGAATTTAAAAGTAAAGTTACCAAAATACTTGATGGTTAGTTCCATAGAGTAACTTCTTATTAGTCCATTTATTTATCTATATACGTATTCTCATGTTTAATGTTTTTATTGTATTTCAACAGTTATGAGGTTACATGTTAGCTAGACTGATGCGGAGTGTTGAGCTAAGGTGGAGTGTCATGACCACTCTTCAGTTATATACACCTTGAAGCCACTCCAGCTGCTAGGATAGGATTATCACCTCTTTACTGCTGCCTTCTATTATTCTCCAAGTACAAAAGCAAGTTATTCCTGGCTGCTGTATCGGCGGTGCCTGTTCCATCACATTAACCTGGAGTTGTGTATGGAGTCCCCGCACTGCTAACTACGCTGCCCTTGTACGGAGAAGAAATAGTTATCAAAAATGGAGACGCAGTAGTACTTTGTCGTTGTTTATATGTTAAATAAGAGTATCTTCTGTGTAATGTGAGGTAAATTTGGACATAAAGTAAGAAGTTTCTAAAAACTTTATCATTATTGTGTTCATATTCCAGTAATTTTACTATATGTAGGAGGTTTTTGGCTTCTGATATTCTGTTTGGTGCGACCTGTGGTCGTGAGGGGGAGGTGTTACGGCTATACCCTTGACCAATATTTTATATTGTGTGTATTTTTATCATAATAGTATATTGGAGATATTTCCGTTATTAGCTAAAACGAAAATGTCTTACTTTATACTATTATTTGATTTAGCTATGTTTTAGGTAGGATGTTACATTGTAATTTTATGTTTTACAATGTTAAAGTTTTACTGTGCCGGTCATGTAGTGGGAGACCACTAGTCATACTCCCGGTCACTTGTTTACGTACCAGCCGGCCTCACCCCTCTGTCACGTGACCGACCTAACTTGAGCTTACCACACCGTGGTATTGGCAGTAGGTTCACACACCCTCTCCCAACAGGGAGTAGGTTTACACATCCACTCCTGACCAGGAGTATGTTCATTGTCTTTCACAAGAGTAGTCATACGCTCTTTGGAGTAGGCTTGGGAAATTATTCCACTTTTAAGAGGGTTTGTTAAGTCTCTAGTATGGTTTGAAAATTGTCTATTCATCCACGACTTACGGTGATAGTTTGTATTAGCAGAGCTTTGGTCAGTATTCGGAATTATTGTCTCAAGAAAATGTATTTGATATTTCATACTTCTCTGCCTTTATGAAGGCAATAGTCTCAGTTATTGTATTGCGAAACGTTGATGTGAAATATTGTTTGTATGAAGCTCGTGTCATTTAGTATGAATATGGTACAGAGACAAGTAAAGTCATTTATCGACTGTTTTCGAATAAAGTGTATCATGATGTATTACACTGCAATAGAGAACTTTATACCATACACTGAATAATTATATGAATTCTTTTATATTAAATTTCTCAAATTTTACTTGCTTGGGTCAATCTCCTAAAACTTACCCTAATACTATAATGATTTTCTCTAACGATGAAACAATCAAAGCTTAATTAAATAACTTGTTACGACGGGGCAAAACAGGCTAATAAATGAGGCCCTGATCGTAACATTTGGAAACGAGACGGCGAAAAGTGTTGCCCACTGCGATTTGCCTAATTCCTCCATCCTTTTTAAGGGCACAAAATGATGCACCAAAAATAGAAAGGTTTAATTTCGTCAGGAATCAGACCAGCCAAGGAATTGTTGACGAACCTTGTGATCTCTGAAAGCAGTGTCTCTGCAATCTCCCAATAACTGGATAAACCATTTCCTTTAAATGTTGTGGCCTTATTCCAGTGTAACCCCCAGCAGAGCCGGACGGGAATGACATTATTGCTTTGTAAATGTCTGAGTCTTGCACAATCAGTGGTTCCACAGTGGGGACAGAGGTGTTGGAACTGTTGGTGCTCCTGGTTTCCCTGGCAGGGTGCTTTCCTCTAAGTGCTTCAGCAGTGTCAGCATCCCTGGGGGCAACTGTATCTTCAATGGTAATAATTCTGATTGCTCCCACTGTGTTGCACTCTTCAATTTTCTTGCTCACTTGAACTCTGATTTTTTTTGCCGTCAGTGGAGTGAGTGGGGGTTCTGCCTCTCCCATTTTTGAATTGATGGGGAAGGCGAATGAGGTTGTCAGCTCTAAGAAAGTCTCTTAAGGATATAAATGATCATTGAGGCTAGCCTCTTTCCCCTTCTTTCCGGCACAGCTAAGCAAACATTGCCAAAAAGTAACAAGTTGTGCCATGCCTTGATGGTTGGTGGGGCATTTAGGATAGTGGAACCATCGTTTACTTTTTTTTAAGAGGTCTGTAAGTTTCCCAGCTGCGTGTGGACGGGCTGGTTTGGGAATATGTGTGAGTGTCCTGGTATCTGTTGGAGTGGGTTCAGGTGCCTGAAGTGGCTCTGGGTTATCACTTTCCACAAGAGGACATCCTGAACCCGGGCAGCTACCATGTTTGCGGAGGAAACCATTAGAGTTGAGACAACGAAGCTGTAAACACGACCGACACTTGCCTCTCCTAGTATTGCCAGCCGTGCCATTTCCCTGGCTGCTCGCTTCCTCCTGACTGGCATTCATCTGGCTATATATATATATATATATATATATATATATATATATATAGAGAGAGAGAGAGAGACAGAGAGAGTAAAAATTATGGGGGAAAAAGATTGTTGAATATACGTGGTAAAGTGTATGGTAGAGTTTTTATTGAGAGCATTAAGAGTAAGGAGGAGATCATGTCATAGGTGAACAAGGAGGCTCTTGAAAGGCAAGGGGGTGAGTAGACCAAGTGTCTACAGTGAAGCATATTAGTGAACAGTATTTAGATAAGGGTAAAGAGGTTTTCGTTGCATTTTTGGATTTGGAGAAGGCATATGATAGGCATATATAGAATAGGTGGTAGGTTACTGAAAGCAGTTAAGGAGTTTTTACGAGGATAGTGAGACTCAGGTTAGAGTATGTAGGAGAGAGGGAGATTATTTCCCAGCAAAAGTAGGCCTTAGACGAATGTGTGATGTCACCGTGGTTGTTTAATATATTTATAGATAAGGTTGTGAGAGGTGAATGCTCATGTGTTGGCAAGAGGTGTGGGGTTAAAAGATAAAGAATCTAACAGAGTGGGAATAGTCACAGTTCCTTTTTGCTGATGACACTGTGCTTTTGGGAAATTCTGAAGAGAAGTTGCAGATGTTGGTGAACGAGTTTGAGAGGGTATGTAAAAGAAGAAAATTAAAAATGAACATAGGAAGCAAGGTGATGAGGTTAACAAAAAAATTAGGTAATATAAGACTGGATATAAGACTGGAGGGAAGGAGTATGGAGCAAGTTAATGTATTCAGATATTTGGGAGTAAACTTGTCAGCAGATGAACCTATGAAAGACGCTGTGAATCATAGAACTGATATAAGGAGAAAATACTGAGTGGAACATTGAGGAGTCTGTGGAGACAAAAACCATTATCCATGGAAGCAAAAATGGGAATGTATGAGAGTATAGTTATACCAACTCTCTTATATGGGTGTGAGACATGGGTGGTGAATGTTGCAACAAGGAGAAGGCTGGAGGCAGTGGAGATGTCGTGTTTGAGAGCAATGTGAATATAATGCAGAGAATCTGTAGTTTCGAGATTAGGAAGTGCGGTGTTTCTGAAAGTTTTATCCAGAGGGCAGAGAAAGGGTTGTTGTGGTCGTTTGGACATTTAGAGAGGATGGAACAAAATAGAATGACTTAGATGGCATATAAACCTGTAGTGGAAGGAAGGCGGGGTAGGGGTCGGCCTAGGAAATGTTGGAGAGAGGTGGTAAAGAAGGTTTTGTGTGCGAGGGTGTTGAACTTCCAGCAAGCATGCTTGTGCATGTTAGATAGGGGCGAGTGGAGTCAAATGTTTTTTTTTTTTTCTGACTTGATGTTCTGTTGGAGTGTGAGAAAAGCAACATTTATGAGTAGATTCAGGGAATTCGGTTAGCCCGACTTGAGTCCTGGAGGTGGGAAGTACATTGACTGCACTCTGAAAGAGGGATGTTGATATATAGCAGTTTCTTTAACTATAGTGTAGGCACACCTCTGGCAAGACAGTGATTGAGCGAATGATGATGATGAAAGTGTTTCTTCTCTTTCAGGTCACCCAGCCTCCGTGGGAAACGGCCGATGTGTTAATAAAAATATAATTTATATTTTTGTTTATGTATCTTTTTTCTGACTAAATAAAATTGAGAATGTTTGTTTAATACAGTTTTGAAGACAACCATTGTGAAAGATGTGAATATATGAAGAAGTGTCAAGTTTGAATCTCTTGTAGATAAGGCAAAGAAGAAACTCAAATAAATGGTCTTACTCAAGATGAAATGTATTCTTTTCAATTTACACTTCTCTACTTTTCTCGTCTCGTCTTTTCAGTATTGACAACAAAAATATATTCACAATCAATAACACAAAACAAAATCTCTCGAGGATAAAAAAATATAAGCCACCAAGTCGGAAGACTTGGTGGCTTATATTTTTCTGGCTTATATTTTTATGGAGGTCGCTGCTGCAACCTGGCCAGTGTGTCGCTGTGTTAATGTCTCTGATTCTATATTAGGTTGTGATGTGCTGTGATGTGTGGAAGTTAGTATATATTGCAACATGAATGTTGTGTTGTGATAAACCGTGATGTATGGAAGTTAGTATATATTACAACATGAATGTTGTGTTGTGATGTATCGTGATGTGTGGAAGTTAGTATATATTATAACATGAATGTTGTGTGAAACAGAGGAGGTGAAGCAGTTCCTTTACCTCCTCTTCCAGGAGGAGGTAAAGGAACTGCTAAGTGAACTAGATACCTGGAAGGTGGTGGACGCACATAGTATCTATCCATTGGTCCTGAGAAGCAGCAGAGGAACTGTGTGTGCCGCTAGCAACAATCTTCAATAAATCTATTGAAACAGTGAAACTGCCTGAGGTGCGGAAGACAGCAAAATGTAGTTCCAATTTTAAAGAAATGAGACAGACAGGCAGCGTTAAACTACAGATTAGTTCTGGAACTAAGGGGTATGTCTCATGTGGAGAGGTTAAGGAAACTCAGTCTGATGATACTAGAGGATAGGAGGGAAAGAGGGGACATGATAACGACGTATAAAATACTGAGAGGAATTAAGAAGGTAGACAGGTTAGAATGCTTAAGAGATGGGACACAGGAACAAGGGGCCACAACCGGAAGTTGAAAATTCAAATGAGCCATAGGGATGTTAGGAAGTATTTGTTTATCCTCAGAGTTGTCAGGAAGTATAATTGGAGAGTGAAGTAGTGAAGCCAAGATTCATACATGGCTTTAAGAAGAGTTATGATAAGGTTTTTGGAGCGGAGAGTGACCTAGTAGCGACTAGTGAAGAGGCGGGGCCAGGAGCTGTGACTCGACCCCTGCAACCACATATATGTGAGTACACACTGCTGCAAATATCAAGTATCACCCATACAACATAATGCTGCCTACCATCTTGGTTCTTGTGCAAGAGGTAAAGAAACTGTCAATGAATCCTTTTTTAATCTCATTATAAGGAAACTCCCACTTGGAAGTGAGTAAAAAAATTAGGAAATGAGAGGAGCATTCAAAACCAAGGGAATATAATAATACGTAAATGGCAGGAAGAGCTAACTTAGGAAGCAAACTAAAGAAACGATCAATTCCCTTTGGGAGAAAAAATAGCGTTATACAACTGTTCTCAGAACATGTAAATAATATGTCAGTAGAAAGAACCCTCAAACATCTACAGTGAAGTCTGCGTGTCCCAAACGACCAGTTGTAGTGGTATACAGCTAGATACGTAATAGTAGGAGACCAATGCAGGAATATTAATACAGCATCAAAGTGATGGTTGGTATCATAGCAGAAACAACTAGTAGTGCACATAGGGCTAAAACTAAGCTACTTGTCATGGGTGATTTCGATCACAAAAAAATAGATTGAGTGACCTGGAAAAATGGGGACCGGAAACAAGGACTTTGAGAAAGCCATTGACAACATGCCCATGCACTCAACCCCAGGCCCAAACTCGTGGAACTCTATGGTCCTTATGAACTGCAAGAAACCCCTTTCGCGGGCCCTAGGTATGATTTGGAGAAAAAGCACAGGCACAGGTAAGATTATACAGTCACTAAAAACAACGGATGTAGCCCACTTCATAAAAGTGGCAGCAAAGCAATAGCTAAGGACTATAGACCAATAGCTATAACGTTCCACATCATAAAAATCTTTGAAAGAGTTCTAAGAAGTAGGATTGCAAACCACTTTGATTCTCAACATCTGCACAACCCAGGGCAACATGGGTTCACAGCAGCCCGCTCCTACCACTAGCAACTACTGGATCACTACGATATGGTCTTGGATGCACTGGAAAACAAATAAAATACAGATGTAGTATACGCAGATTTTGGTATAATAGCACACAAAATGCGTGCTAAATGGATAACTGGCAAAGTGAACAGATGTATCTTCAATTTTCTAATCAATCAAACACAAAGAGTAGTGTTAAACAAAATTAAATCGGAAGCTGCCATAGTGAAGAGCTCTGTTCCACAAAGCACAGTACTAGCCTCTATCCTGTTCCTCATCCTCATATCAGACATAGGCACAGATGTAAACCATAGCACCGTATCATCCTTTGCAGACGTTACTAGGATTCGCATGAGAGTGCCGTCCATTGAGGACACGGCAAATATCCAAGAAGATATAAACCAAGTTTTTCAAATGGATAATGAGAACATTCAAGACAAGAAATGCTAAGCCATTGATGATCCTTTTTAAATCACTTGTTGTCTCTAGGCTGGAATACTGTTATACATTAACATCTCCATTCAAGGCAGGTGAAATTGCAGATCTAGAGAATGTAAAGAGAACCTTTACTGCACATACCAGTTCTATAAAACACCTTAACTACTGGGAACGTTTGGAAGCACTTGATTTGTACTCACTGGAGCGCAGGAGAGAGAGATACATCATAATCTACACCTGGAAGATCCTGGAGGGACTGGTCCCTAATCTGCACACAGAAATCACTCCCTACGAAAGCATGAGACTTAGCAGGCGATGCAACATGCGCCCAATGAAAAGTAGGGGCACCATTAGTACACTAAGAGAAAACACAATAAGTGTCCGGGACCCAAGACTGTTCAACAGCCTCCCACCAACCATAAGGGGAAAATTTCCAATAGACCCCTGGTTGTCTTCAAGAGGGAGCTGGACAGATCCTTAAAGTCTGTGCCGGATCAGCCGGGCTGTGGTTCATACGTTGGACTACGTGCGGCCAGCATTAACAGTCTAGTTGATCAGGCCCTGATCCACCGGTAGGCCTGGTCATGGACCGGGCCGCGGGGGCGTTGATCCTCGGAATACCCTCCAGGTAGACTCCAGGTATAATCCAAAAAAAGTCCTAGTGACTTATTTCTCATGTCGGTATATTTAAGAGTCAAGTTAATAGGCGATAGCCAGTTGAAAGATTGTAGCTAAGTCAGTCAGTTCTGTGATGATTGTTCTGTTGGTGGTTCATCCCTGGGGATGCGGGAGAGGATGATTGTCATCTCACTTCATCTGCGAAGGCAGTAACTACATTATTGCAAAGATGCCATCACACGTTTCCATATAAACAAATTGTTATAATGGCTTATTTACAATAACTAGAAAATGCCATCGTAGCCTTATAACAATCCTAACCTTCCTCCAGGTACAATGGTACACCAGTGATGAAAGTTTCAAGCCGTTCAGATGAGGCGTTTTCTACTTATTGTACAGAAACCATGAAGGAAAAGAGACAAAACATAACGTAAATAATAATAATTCTGACAACCATTATAGGAATATTTTGCTCAGATTATTAATCCAGAGAATCCATGTCATCAGACGTTTGATTTATAGTACATGTATATCCCTTAGTGAGCATAGCCCGCTACCAATTGAACCACAAGCACCTGGTATCCCTTTCCGGGGACATCTAAGAAAACCAAGCTACACTACTTGGCCTTTTTTAGTTATTCTAAGTTATTAACCCTCCCGCGTTGCTAATCAAGATAAAAAAAATCTAGGCTGAATCAGGAGTAATAGAATTTATACAAGTTTATCATTATTCTCAACTGGAGTTAGTTTTTTTTAATGGCTAACTCTTACTGGGAGTAACTCTTTTATATTGATATTTTTCATTAATTTAGTAAGTAAGTAAGTTTATTCAGGTATACACAAATACATTTACATACATTATCATACATAGTAGCATATGTGTAGAGAACCTAGGATAACCCAAAAAAGTCAGACAGAGTGACTTATTTCCATTGGGGTCCTTAAAACCAACTATCGACGAGGATGGGATGGTTTTAAGGGTATACACAAATACAGTTACATAGACTATCATACATAGCACATTTTTGTGTAGAGAAGCTAGAATAATCCAAAATAGTCAGACCTGCCTGAAAATTCTCTTTAGTAGCTTGGTTGCACATGTCAAAGCCAGTCATAGCATGAGCCAGTTCAAGAAGAGAGCCAAAAGGTACCTATTCAGTTCAGACTCACAGCCCACAGGATGGGTATGGGGTGCATAATAAAGATATCAAACTAACTCACAGGTAGGACCCACTAGGGGCGAGGGAAGTGGGGACAGAAGAAGAATAGCCGGTGAGAGGAAGAGCTGAAGGAGAAGAGAAAGAGTCAGGACTAAACCCAACAGTCTAACTACTGATGTGTAATCGTAAAGGTACCTAATGAATGTAGCGACAGAAAGGAGGAGAATGATTTTTAATTTTTAGGTAACACACATGTATGTAAATAACTCTTTTTACCTTATTCCTAGTATACATATATCCTTTAATATAATATATAATATATATATATATATATATATATATATATATATATATATATATATATACTACAATGTATAATATTAAGGTACTAAAAGGACCCCAATGGAAATAAGTCACTCTGACATTTTTGGGTTATCCTAGGTTCTCTACACATATGCTGCTATGTATGATAATGTATGTAAATGTATTTGTGTATACCTGAATAAACTTACTTACTTACTAAACACAGGATAATAATAATAATAATAATAATAATAATAATAATAAAATAATAATAATAATAATAATAATAATAATTTCTACAAGTACATGTACAAGGTATACAGGCCTAGCTGACATCAATGACATACTACTATATAGAAAGCCGCTTGTTATACCTGGACCTGCGTAACCTCCAGGTTATGCAGAGCATTTTGGGCAAATTAGGTCAGTTTTGTCCCAGGATGCGACCCACACCAGTCGACTAATTCCCAGGTACCCATTTTATACTGATGGGTGAACAGGGACAGGGACAGCAGGTGTCTTATGGAAACACGTCCCTAATGTTTTCCATCCGTACCGGAGATTCGAACTCCGGACCTCAGAGTGTGAGCTAAGTGTGCTAGTGATCAAGCTACGGAACAAAAAGCTCGTGGCAAAAGTGGCAGCTGCCATAGAATGATGGCGAGATTCATCCTGTACCTGGGATCAAGAGAGAATGTAGGCCAGGATCCAGTAACTTTATTTAGGAATATGTACACATAAGTACAATTACCTTACATAGTAGTATAGGATAACTCAATAAAGGATAACCGAAAAAAGTCAGACAAAGTGACTTATTTCCTTTGGGATCTTTGTAGATCTTATTTAAATGTTTAAAAGTTATAAATGCTAAGTAACTCAACTATGTGGAAATAATATAATAATAATAATATAATAATACATTTATTTTGACTTTAGTAACTCACTATTTCCTTGCTGTCATCTGTGTAGGACCCATCCTGTTTAAGTGGGGGCCCAATACTGGATGCTGTTCTCGATTTTGATTTGGCACAAGAAAAGAAATATTTTGGGGTTTTCCCTTGAATTTCATTTATGGCTTTTTTTTTCCCGTTTCTTGATTCCTGAAAAGATTCCTTTGTTTTAATTTGATGTTTGCTATTTCTTTTGACCAGTGTCTCCCTACGTATTTCAGATATATTGGCCTTTTTGAGTTGCTCCATTATTCTTTGCCTTCGCCTGTATAGGGAGCGCCTGCTCTTTCTAGTTTACATCTTCTCCCCCTTTCCCCCTTTAAAGGAATTTGCCTTGAGCAAACCCCAAGTGCCACAGAGTTAATTTGTTCTAGACATAGGTTGGGATCCGTGATGCTTGGGCAATTTTCCCCAGTTTATATTCATTTGGGACTTGGTTTATTTTTGGTCCCACCTTATGTTTTTGTTTTTGGGAAGTTGAATTTGGGGGAAATTTTCCCTCGCGGCTGATCACATTTTGTTGATCTGGGGCTCTCCGCATGCATGTTACCCTATTATGTTGTGAGTATATTGTTTTGATATGATGACATTTCATATCAGATTATCATTGTTGGTGAAGATGAGGTCCAGCGTATTCTCTAACTTGAGGCTCTACTATTTTTGCGCTGCAATACAGACTGCAACCTGAGTGATATAACATCAGTAGTAAGGAAGAGTCATGGGGGGTTTATTTAGGGGATGTACGATCATCCTAGGATATCCCAAAAAATTTTCATTATATGGCAAGACCAATCATTTTTCCTGTCAGAATTTTGCCTGGGTTCAGTCCTGTAGAAAGCCCTTTCCCGGCTGACAGTAAGGCCTTCTCAACAAAATCCCTGTGGTATCTCCCGTTTTGTTTGTTTGGACGTGTTGATTTCATCTTCTAAAATCGGAATGCAGATACGCAAAGCTTTCAGAAACATTGTAAGGAAAAATTCCCTTTTTTCCCTAGATTCAAATGAAATAATAATGAATGTATGATGACACATTGGTGGTCTTCCCGTAAACTGAATTTGAATCTTCTGTCGACGCAAGGGGTTAAAATGTTTAGAGCATAGTACTTTGCCTTAAAAACTTGCAATCCATAACACAAAGTTTAATCAGTTCAATAATTATATTCGTGGGGCAGGGCAAAGAAAAGTCTTCTAGTTCCTGTTCAAGGTAGGTAAGCAAGTCAGGGACAGGGACTCGGGTAAACAGTGCTGTGACATCAAAACTCACAAGTCGTGTAAAACATTTAATTTCTGGAGCCTTTCAGTGAGGTCAACATTATGTTTAATATGCGCCTGAGATCCTACCAACCATGGGAGTTAAAAATTTAACCAACCATTTAGACAGGTTATATGCTGCTGAGCCAACTGAACTTATAATAGGACAAACTGGGTTCCTGGTTAATGAGTCTTGATCAACTCATAAAGATACGATAGACTTGGGACCTCGCTGACAAGTGTTTAATTAATATATAATATCTTTATTTACTACAAGTACATGTACATGGTATTCAGTCCTCGTGACATCAATGACATACTATCATATAGAAAGCCCTTGTTATGCAGAGCATTTCGGGCAAATTAGGTCAGTTTTGTCCAAGGATGCGACCCACACCAGTCGACTAACACCCAGGTACCCATTTTATACTGATGGGTGAACATAGACAACCGGTGTATGGATCCTGCCACCACTAAATCACTTCCCAGACTATTCGACTTCCTGACAACTCTGTGACTGAAGAAATACTTCCTAACATCCCGGATTCATCCGAGTCTTCAACTTCCAATTGTGAGCCCTTGTTACTGTGTCCCATCTGGAAAATCCTGTCTCTGTCCATCTTCTCACTTCCTCTCCATATTTTATATGTCGTTATCATATCCCCCCATCTCTAGTGTCCTCCAGTGTCATCAGGTCGATTTAACTTAACCTCTCCTCGTAGGACATGCCCCTTAGCTCTGGGACTAGTCTTGTGCTTAGCCAGGTGTGGGTTCCAAAATGGTGCTGCATACACCAATATAGGCCTTACATGCATGGTGTACAGGGTCCTGAACGATTCCTTATTGAGATGTCGGAATGTTATTCTTAAGTTTGCTAGGCGCCCATATGCTGCAGCAGTTATTTGGTTGATGTGCGCCTCAGGAGATGTTCCCGGGATTATACTCACCCCACGATCCTTTACCTTGAGGGAGGTTTGTAGTCTCTTGTTCCCTAGACTGTACTCCGTCTGCGGTCTTTTTTCCCCCTTCCCAAATCTTCATGTTTGCACGGGGGGGGGGGAACTCCAGGAGCCATTTTTGGGACCAGGCCTGAATCCTATCAGATCCTTTTGTAGTTCTCCTGGTCCTCGTCTGATTGAATTTTTTTCATCAACTTCCTAACTTCAAACAGGAACACTTCGAGTCATTCCTTCCGTCATATCTTTACATATACCGAAGCAGCACCGGTCCTAGAACTGACCCATGTGGAACCCCACTTGTCACAGGCGCCCCCCTTGACACCTCGTCACTTACCATGACTGCTGAAGTCTTTCCAACAGGTTTTCCCCTGATTATTGGTCCCTTTCCCCCTGTTATACCTGTCCCTCCAGCTTATGCACTAATCTCGGGGAACTGTGTCAAAAGCCTTTTTACAGTCCAAAAAAACACAACGACCCACCCCTTTTTCTTGTCTTATGCTGTCACTGTCACAGACAGTAGGTTTGTGAAAAGGATTTTCCACCCCTTTTCCATGCTGGTTGTCGTTGATAAGCTCTTTCCCTTTTCTAGGTGCCCAACAACTCTTCTCCATAATCTTCTATGACTTTGCATACTATACATGTCAGTGACACTGGTTTGTAATTTAGTGCTTGTGTCTGTCTCCTTTTTTTTAAAAAATTGGGGCTACATTTGTGTCTTCCATACCCAGGTAGTCGCCCTGTTTCGATGGATTTTTGAAGATTGTTGTTAGTGGACACATAGGGCCCCTGTCTTCTCAGGGCCTATTGAGAGATTTTTCCGGCCCCCTTTTCCTTTGAGGTTCTAGCTGCTTAGCATCTTCACTTTTCCTCGATTGTATGTATTGTGTCCAACACTTGAGGGGCCCCACCTTTCCCCTTTCTGGGGTCCCTTCGTCTCCTCTGTGAACACTTTGAATCTCCCTGTTGAGTCCCCCCAACCATGGTCGTTTTTTTGATCTCTCCTCCTTCCTTCCCCCAGCCAAAACCCGGGCCTTTTGGTTTTTTATCCCTGGGGTTTGACAAAAGCCTCAGAGGCTTTTCTGCTGTGCTTTTTTATTGTTTGAGCCTCCCCCTTTTTACCTTCATATTTATTTTTCTTGATTCTCTTTATTCTCCTGGGTCCTTTGCCTTCTATACTTCTTCCATTTTCTAGAATTGGTTTTTCACACCTTTGAGTGAACCAAGGGCTCATCCTGGCCTTTCGTTATTTCTGTTACCCTGAATACAAACTTATCCTCAGCTTCCTTGCATATTGTTGTCACATATTCCATCATCTCATTTACTGACTTCCCTGCCAGTGCTTTTTGTCCCACCGGGAAATGTGCAGAAAAATTTCTATGCAATGAGTTTGTGGTTTGGGGTTCATTTGTCCTACTCTTCCCTTTTCTTCCCCCTCCAATTGTAATCTACTATGTATTTAAAGCTCAGAACCACGTGGTTACTGGGCCCTTTAGGGGTCTTTCATATGTGATATCCTCAATATCTCATCCAAGGTGAATACTAGGGGCCAGCCCCCTTGGTTCGTCCTCTCCCCACCCTTTTCTGGTAATGTCCCCTTTCGTGTTGATACATGAGTCTTTTCCCGTACCACCTCCATCATCTTAGCCCCCCACGTTTCTGGGCCTTTCCCTGTGGCTCCAGGTTCTCCCAGTCAATTTTTTTGTGATTGAATTTTTTTTTTTTTATTAACACACGGCCGCCTTTTACCAAGGCAGGGTGGCCTGACAAAGAAAAAAAAATTCATCATCACACTCCATCACTGTCTTGCCAGAGGCGTGCTTACACTACAACTACAAAACTGCAACATTACCACCCTCCTTCAGAGTGCCGGCACTGTACTTCCCATCTCCAGGAATCAAGCCCGGCCTGCTGGTTTCCCTGAAACCCTTCTAAATGTTACCTTGCCTACACTCCAACAGCACGTCAAGTCCTAAAACCATTTGTCTCCATTCGCTCCTATCTAACACGCTCATGCATGCTTGCTGGAAGTCCAAGCCCCTTGCACACAAAACCTCCTTTACCCCCCCCTCCAACCTTTTCTGGGCCCAAAACCCTACCCCGCCTTCCCTCCACTACAGATTTATCACTCTAAGTCATTCTATTTTGCTCCATCCTTTCTATATGTCCAAACCCCCTCAACAACCCCTCCTCAGCTCTCTGGATAATAGTTTTGGTAATCCCAGACCCTTCCTAATCTCCAAACTACAGATTCTACGCATTATATTCACCACACATTGCCCTCAGACACGACATCTCCACTGCCTCCAGCCTTCTCCTCGTTGCAACATTCACCACCTTTTTCCCTCGATAATTCTATGATTCACCTCATCCTTCATATACCCATCTGCTGACACATCCACTCCCAAATATCTGAACACATTCACCTCCTCCATACTCTCCCCCTCCAATCTGATATCCAATCTTCCATTATCTAATTTTTTGTTATCCTCATCCCCTTTTACTCTTTTCCTATATTCACTTTTAATTTCTTCTTTCATACCCTACCAAACTCATCCACCAACCTCTGCAATTCTCTTCAGAATCCCCCAAAAGCACAGTGTCATCAGCAAAGAGCAACTGTGACAACCCCCACTTTGTGTTAGATTCTTTATCTTTAACCCCACACCTCTTGCCAACACCGAGCATTCGCTTCTCTTACAACTCCATCTATAAATATATTAAACAACCACGGTGACATCACACATCCCTGTCTAAGGCCTACTTTTACTGGGAAACAATCCCCCTCTTGCCTACATACTCAAACCCCTGTGCCTCACTATCCTCGTAAAACTTCAATAACCTACCTCCTATTCCTACTTTTGCAACATCTGCCACATTTTCTATAAACCCCTATCATATCCCTTTTTTCCAAATGTATAAATGCCACCCTTATCTAAATATTGTTCCCCTATTGTTTCACTGCAAACACTTGGTCTACACACCCCTACCCTTCCTAAAGCCTCCTTGTTCATCCGCTATCCTGCTCTCCGTCTTACTCCTAATTCTTTCAATAATAACTCTTCCATACACTTTACCAGGATACTCAACAGACTTATTCCCCATAATTTTACACCTCTTGTCCCCTTGCCTTTATACAAAGGAATTATGCATGTTCTCTGCCAATCCCTAGGTACCTTACCTTCTTCCATACATTTATTAAATATAAACACTAACCACTCTAAAACTATATCCCACCTCCCTTTTTAACATTTCTATCTTATCCCATCAATCCCAGCTGCTTTACCCTTTCATTCTACCCACTGCCTCACGAATTCCCCACACTCACGACTGGTTCTTTTCCCCACTCCTATAAGATGTTATTCCTCCTTGCCCTATACACGAAATCACAGCTTTCTATCTTCATCAACATTTAACAATTCCTCAAAAAATTCCTCCATCTTCCCGATACCTCTAACTCTCCATTTAATAAATCTCCTTTCCTATTTTTAACTGACAATCCATTCTTTCCCCAGGTTTTTTCAACTTGTTAATCTCACTCCCAAAAATTTTTTTATTTTCAACAAAATTTGTTGATAACATCTCACCCACATCCCTCATTTGCCCCTCTTTTTACACTGCTTACCACCCCTTAACCTCTTTTACTCTCAATATACCCTCCCTCCTTACATCACTTCTACTAACTTTTTCTGTTAACTTTTTTTCTCTTACTACTCTCTTTACATTATCATTCCACCAATCACTCTGCTTCCCCCCCGCACCCACTTTCCTATAACCACAAACTTCTGCTGAACACTCCAGCACTATATTCTTAAACTTACCCCATACCTCTTCTACCCCACTGATTATACTCTCACTAGCCCATCTGTCCTCCAACAGTTGTTTATATCTTACCCTAACCGCCTCCTCCTTTAGTTTATAAATCTTCACTTCTCTCTTACTTGTTTTTTCCATTTTCCTTGTATCCTATCTACCTTTTTCTCTCACCGTAGCTACAACTAAAAAATGATCTGATATATTAGCAGCTTTGCCCTGCTCACATGAGCGCTTCTGGCAACTTCAGCCAGTGTGTCAACTATCGCTCTGTTACTCTCATCTACTTTGCCTTGGCCTCCTGCTGTTCTGTGGTGGGTTATACATCACTGCTATTACCACTTTGGGACTCCAGACTAAAGTGTTCCTATTATGTAATCTCTTGCTTCTCCTCTGTTCCTCTTCCAGCTCATCAAAATCCATTTGTTTTTGATGAGCAGTGCCACTCCTCCACCCCCTCTGTTCCCTCTGTCTTTCCTCAGGATCTGATATCCTGTTGGAAAGATGGCATCTGTTATCATTCCTGTGAGCTTAATTTCGGAGAGCCATGATGTCCGGTGACGCTTTGATTCTTTCGTGCCACTCCTCCACGCATTCATTATTCCATCAGCGTCGGGCACCATGCCTTCATTTTCCTCTCCAACACTGAGTTCTGGGGGGGGGGGCCCTGGCAGTGTGCTGTGTATGTATTTGTGTGTGTGTGTTTGTGTCTGTGTTTTGTGTGTTTACATGTTATTAATAAATAAATGTTAATGTGAGGGTCACTTACCAACGGTAACTGTACTAGTGGGTGTGATGGCTTGACTGGGGCACTACCATTGATGGCGCCTCACCAGGATATATTGGTAGGTCCTCCTTCCTTCTGGTAGGCTTTTTCTTCCTGGTTGCCCCTACCTGCTGGCAGGTCTCCCTTGCATGTTGGGGTCAGTGGCCACTGATACCTTCACCACCTGCGTACGGGCCACTGTAAAGTGTTTATTACTACTTGCGTCATCTCTCCCTCACTGCCTGAAACAACGAAAAGAACCATATTGTAATAAGTATACTCACACATATGTGCTTGCCAGGGTTAAGTCTCATTTGTTCCCTACCTGTACTCACCTATTTGTGGTTGCAGTGGTGAGTCATAGCTCCTGGCCCTGCCTCTTCACTGATTGCTACTAAGTCCTCTCCCTGCTCCATGACTTTTATCAAACCTCGTCTTAAAACTATGTATGGTTCCTACCTCCACTACGTCACTTTCTAGGCTATTCCACTTCTGACACTCTATGACTGAAAAATACTCTTCATTTCCAAATTGACCCTTGTTTCTGTGTCCCCTCTGGAACATCTTGTCTCTGTCCACCTTATCTATTCCTCGCAGTATTTCATATGTCGTTACATGTCTCCCTAACCCTACTGTCCTCTAGTGTCGTCAAGCCGATTTGCCTTAACCTTCTTCGTAGGACAACCCCCTTAGCTCTGAGACTAGTCTTGTGCAAACCTTTTGCACTTTCTCTAATTTCTTGACATGCTTGACCTGGTGTGGGTTCCAAACTGGGGCTGATACTCCAGTATGGGCCTGACGTATATGGTGTACAGAGTCTTGAACGATTCCTTAGTGAGGTATTGGAACGCTATTCTTAGGTTTGCCAGCCGCCCGTATGCTGCAGCAGTTATCTGATTGATGTGTGCCTCAGGGATGTGTTTTTGGATTATACTCACCCCAAGATCTTTTTCCTTGAGTGAGGTTTGCAGTCTTTTTCCACCTAGACTATACTCTGTCTGCGGTCTTCTTTGCCCTTCCCGATCTTCATGATTCATTTCAGGGGGTTTAAAATTTAAGGAGCCAGTTACTGGACCAGGCTTGTAGCCTGTCCAGGTCCCTTTGTAGTCCTGCCTGATCCTTGACTGATTTAATTCTTCTCATTAACTTCACATCATCTGCAAACAGGGACACTTCTGAGTCTATTCCTTCTGTTATGTCATTCACATATACCAAAACAGCACAGGTCCTAGGACTGACCCCTGTGGAACCTCATGTCACAGGTGCCCACTCTGACACCTCGTCACGTACCATGACTCGTTGTTGCCTCCCTGTCAGATATTCTCTGATCCATTGCAGTGCCTTTCCTGTAACGTGTCCTGATCCTCTAGCTTTTGCATTAACCTCTTGTGAGGAACTGTGTCGAACGCCCTTGCAGTCCAAGAAAATGCAGTCTATCCACCCTCTCTCTGTTCTTATTTCGTTACCTTGTCATAAAACTCCAGTAGGTTTGTGGCACAGGTTTTTCCTTTCCCCCTGAAACCATGCTGGTTTGTTTATAAGCTTGTGTTTTTCTGGTGCCCCACCCTCTCCTCCTGATGATCTTCTCCATGACTTTGCTACTATACACGTCAGTGACATAGGTCTGTAGTTTAATGCCTCGTGTTGTCCCTTTTTTAAAAAATTGGGACACATTTGCCATCTTCCACACCCCCAGATAGTTGCCCAGTTTCAATGGATGTGTTGAAGATTTTGTTAATGCACATTTAAAATCTCTGCTCCCTCTAAGGACCCACGAAAGATGTTTTCTGGTCCCACCGGAGAAACATCCATAGATGAAGATGCCAAATTTACTTTATGTAAAGATGATGAAACCTCACTTGCCATCTTCTGCCCCTTTTCTTCTCGCATTCCCCCTTTTGGCCCTCTCTTCATTTCTGTTTTTTACAAGATTCTTTAAAAATCTCCCTTCATGGTTCCCCTGAGCCAGTGGGGACTTTTTTTCCGGGGGTCCCCACAGTGGCGTACCTAAGGTATGGCACTTTTCCCCACTTTAAGAGGGGCGCCACGAGGACAACCACCGGATAGTGAAAAGTTTTCTTTAGATGCTTTTATTGCATGAGTGAGAAGCACTAGGATTGCTAGATTGTTAAACCACTTACATAAATTTTTTGGTAAAAATACAGTGTTGGGAGCTACATGAAAACTACCTCACAGTACCACTGCTCAGTGCCAACTCCAGTAAAACCATTCTCCTGCACAATATGGGAGATAGCCTAGAATTTTGTGAAAAATCTTGAAATTTAATGTTCTTATTAAAATTACCATTTTCTTATCTTAGAGCATTGTGTAAGAAGACCTGAAACATTTTTCAAGGAAGGAAAATGGAGGTGAAGGGACAAAAAAGGGTTTGAGGCGAAGGGAAGAGGTCGCAAGTTCTTCAGAATTTCTTTCAAAAGCCCAAAAAAGTTGTTGGACACGTTCCAGGGAGCGCCTGCATCTAAAATTTTTAGGTAGATCCAAAGGTGAATCAAGTAAAAGCTTCACAAACGAGGAAGAGGTCAAACGATAAACGAGTATGACAAATTGTGAGGCTCCCGAAAAAACGGGACATGACAGGGGGGGAAGACGATGGTGGTGGTGGTGATTTTGAGTTCTTGACAAGACTGAACCTGACAACACTGAACCTAGTGAACTGGATGGTGCTGAAGAACTTTGAACTTTTCATATAAGAAGTGTTTAAACAGCATAACAATGAACTTGAAGAGGGACAAGGATACTGAAAAACAATTCTGCCTGACACGTTGGAACAAAAAATAATCTGGGTTCAAATTTTTTCCCGAACATAACGGGGGTTTCCTACCAACAAATAACTGCTCATTGAACAAAATTTGGTTCAAGAGGAAGTGGGGGGATTGATGGCTGGTAAATTCTCTTCTACAAAGTCTGCATTTTGTATCTGTTTTCTTCATTCCCGGTCAGATCATCAATCCACATTGGAGCAGGAAAGTGGATTCAACCAGTGGAAAGCACCTGATTGAAACCACTGGTTGAATCCCTTCATGAAAAAATTTGGGGTTTCACAGGAAGAGACAAGATGGGACATTTGCTTCCCTTTCATCCTCAAAAAACTACACACAAAACTCACAAAAATAGTAGCAATAATTTTTTTTTAAATAATTCGTGGTGAGGTGTTTCTGTTCAGTGGTGAGGTTTCTTGTTCAGTAGTGAGGTGTTCTTGTTCAGTGTGAGGTTTTTGTTCTTGGGGGGTTTTTCCAGTGGTGAGGTGTTTTTGCAGTGGGGGTTTCTGTTCAGTGGTGAAGTGTTCTTGTGAGTGGAGGTTCTTGCTTGTGGGTTTTCTTGCTAGTGTGGGGGTTTTTGCTCAGTGTGGGGTGTTCTTGCTCAGTGGGTGTTTTGCCAGGGGAGGTGTTCTTGCTCAGTGTGAGGTGTTCTTGCTCAGTGGGGTTCTTGCTCAGGGGAGGTGTTCTTGCTCAGTGTGAGGTGTTCTTGCTCAGTGGGGGGGTTTCTTGCTCAGTGTGAGGTGTTTTTGCCTGTGAGGTGTTCTTGCTCAGTGTAGGTGTTCTTGCTCAGTGTGGGGTGTTCTTGCTCAGTGTGAGGTTTTCTTGCTCAGTGTGGGGTGTTTTTGCTCAGTGTGAGGTGTTTTTGGGCTCAGTGTGAGGTGTTTTTTGCCGTGTGAGGTTTTCTTGCTCAGTGGGGGTGTTCTTGCTCAGTGGAGGTTTTCTTGCCAGTGTGGGGTGTTTTTGCCAGGGGAGGGTTCTTGCTCAGTGTGAGGTGTTCTTCTCAGTGTGAGGTGTTCTGCTTGTGTGAGGTGTTTTTGCTCAGTGTGAGGTTTCTTGCTTGGGGAGTACTCTGTGAAACTGAACCAGCGATGCCCTTTATTGAGCAACTCTACCAGCAACTCGGAGCTGCATTAGGACAGACTAGAGATATGGCGATTGACTGAATACAAAAAAGAGGATTCGTAGTAACCCTTTTTGGGTGAACCCTCAAACATGAAAAAAAGCTGAGGATTAAGAGGACGGCTGGAGAGGTAGAAACAACGAAGAGCCGGGAGACTGACGGGGAAACTTCGAACCCTTTTTCCCGGGCCCCGAAAAAAGTGCGTCGATAACTGGGAACGTGACTACGAAGCCAGAAAGGAAGGAAAGAACATTGTTGTTGGGGAACAGTCAGATTAGGTACATGGATAGGGCCTTCGCTTGAATGTCAGAATATGAGACAGGGGGTTTGTTTTCCCGGGGTTGGGATGGAGGATTTTAAAGCTGGCTTGACAACATCATGAATGAAAAGGATCAGTCCTATTATCTGCCTCAGTGCTGGAAAATGATGTACCCAACATAGAAGTGAGGATTTAGTTAACAGGTATGGAAACAATTGACATAATTTGAAGTGGGAGGTACCCTGTTATATGTGGCATTTGCCCGAGGTTTTGGGAAAGAAATATTCAGAGCAATTGGTATTAATTGTAAGTATAATGAAGCATCATCCTTGAAAACGGGACCACTTCTACGACAGTAATGACATGTATGCCAGGGATGGGGTTCACTTATCCGGGGCGGGTTTTATTCTGCTGGGGGTGTTTTTGGGCTATAAACTAGGATTGAGAAAGGGGTTTAGAAGGAAAATGTGGAGGTTTAAATGTTGATTTAGGTTTGTTCATGAATCTTAAGTCATCAGAGTCATCAAGTAACATTAGGTAATGATGATAACAGAAATTGTGGAAAAACAAAGCTGAATATGAAAAAAGGGGCAGAAAGCATATTAACGTATTTTATACTAATAGTCAAAACAAGGGAAAAAAATTAATGAATTACATTAGGTAGCGGGGTGGGAAAAAAAGACATAATTTAAAAAGCTGGGACATTGTGAGGCCACATTCAAGCTGAGGCCACATTCAAGGACGAAATTGTTAGGGCTTCAGAAAAAAACGTAGTGATAGGGATTTAACTTTTTCAAACTGACTGGAGTTCTTGGACCAGCAATCTAGAATCCAGGACTTCCTGGGAAAAGTTCAGGGCTGTTTTTTGAAACAATGTGTAACAGAGCCTCCCAAGGTAATAATTTGCTCGACCTGGTCTTGTCAAAAAACAAACACTGTAAATAATCTGGAGATCACTGAAGAACTTGGTGAAAGTATCAAAACCATTCCCTTTTAAATATTACCTGGGAGTGTCAGAATAAGAATAATATGGAAAAAGTCCCCGATTTTCGTTGTGCCGATTATAATGGACTTGGGGAAACACCTGTCTAGTCTCGACTGGGGAAAATCGCTTGACTTTATTAACGATGATTATAAAATAAAAAAGGGGATTTGGTTTATATTTTTTTCTTAATAAGTCTGATCCAGGGTATATCCCCTGAGAAAAATTAGGTAAAAAAAGAATGACCCCTTGAAATGGGAGAATAAAGCATCTATTATAGAGAAAATGGGATTTAAGGCGCATATGGGGGAGAGTTGAACCTTTTTGCCCAATACCTTTTTAAAAAAGGGAAAAAAATTGGGAAAAGGAAATGACTTAAATTTGGTTTTAATAAAAAAAGATAATTCGAAAGAGTTTTTAATGTATAAAAAAGGTAAAAAGAACCCTCTAAAAATTAAGGGGTTATGATAAGGGGGAAATGTTTTTTTTTCTTAATTTTTTTCCCTGCGATTTTAAAAAAAAAATTTAAATGATACGAATTAATAATTTTTCAGGTCCTGGGAAAAAATTTAAAATTACTGTCACGAGGGACATAGTTATCAAACAAGTAGAAAAATGAAATACAATAAGTCCCCGGGCCCCGACGAGTTGTTTTTAAGGGTTCTTAAATAGTACAAGTTAGAACTTAGCAGTAAACGAGCGTGTCCATCCAAACTCGTGTTTTGCCACACATGTGAAAGATGGCTAATGTAATTCCTATATTTAAATCGGGGGGTAAGTCCATTCCATCAAAACCTTTCAAAAGTCTGACGTCTATAGTAAGCAAATATTAGGATCTATAGGTATATTATTAAAGGCCACCTTAAATGCATAAGTTTAACGAGCTACGGATTCACGAGGCGTTCCTGCCTGACAAATTTACTGATGTTTTCAATAAAGCATTTGAGGCGTGGACAAGATGAAGAATATGATATTGTTTATTTGGTTTTCAAAGGACTGGTAGGGTTTTTATTTCAGTGTCTTTGATAGAGCCTCACAAAAGACTCTTAGGAAAATGGCAGCTCATGGTATGGGATGTTTCTAACATGGATCGAGGCTTGGCTTACCAATAGAAAGGGGTTTGAAAAGGGGCGTTTAATGGGGACCACATGGCATTCAAAGGCCCTAGCTGTTAAAATTTTACATTAATGACCTTGAAGGAATTGGTACAGACAAAAAAATGGGCCGAATGATTGATTCAGGAGGATACCAATGAACTCCAGGACGATTTGGACAAATTAATGTCTTGGTCTGAAAAGGGGGAGATGCAGAAATAAAGTCCTAATTTTGAGAATGAAAATAATCCTCGAAATTATAAATTAGGTGATGCAGAGCTTGATAAAAAGATGTGAACAAGACTTGGGAGTCATGGTAAGAAACAAAACCCAAAGACAAATCCCTGGTGCGTAATAAAAAGATTACTTGGATTTATATCAAAAGTATAAATATCAGAATAAAAATATTTTACAGTTCTATACATCACTAGTGAGGCTTCACTTATATTATGCTGCTCAACTTTGATCTTTTACTACAGAATGGATTTTAAATTCACTGGAAAACATCTAAAAGGATGAAAAATTCTTTGTATCATTTAAATACCAAGATCACGGGCCAAAACAAATTCAATAAAACGGGACTAAAACCTTTTTTATCCATATCAGAATAATTATATTTTCCCCCAAACATTTTCCCCATGCATGTATGACCCATAAATATTATTATAATTACCATAGATGGGGTTGGCATTGTGGCACACGTCCTGAGCTGCCTCATAGCCTCCTGGTATGCCTGGGGCCTCTGGGTAGATATAGCATGCCAGAACCAGGAGCACATCATGGAACTGGGTTAGATTGTCTTTTTCCAGGCTTCGTCCAGTGGACCAGACTCCTGTAACCCGGAGAACAATGTTGAAAACCACGGACGCAACTCATCCCAAAGATGGGGTCTCTTATATGTAAACATTTTAAAAAATTAATACAGAGCATGTAACTTTTTACGGAAAAAAACGGAAAATGTAATTTGTTCAAATTTGAACAACCATTTGTTGCAATGTTTAAGATGCGCTGAACATTTATACGACGTTAGTCATCCGACTCAATCACAAGTCAAAAAATGTCTCTGGGGTAAATATATAAATATAAAAAAAAGGTAATTTTTGACGAACATGATATTTTTCTAGAGGAATTCACCACCAGGGGTCAGGGAATAAATCCCACCACCCGGTGCGTAATAAAACCTCACCACCAGGTGTCAGTAAAAATTCTCACCCCAGTGTCAGTTAATACCCCCACCACCAGGTGTCATGTAATAATCCTCACCCCCAGGTGTCAGTATAATAATTTCACCACCAGGTGTCAGTGTAATAATTTACCACCATGTCAGTTAATAACTCACCACCAGGGTCAGTTAATCCTCACCACCAGGTGTCAGTGTTTTCCCCCCGGGGAGAATAATCCCACCACCAGGTGTCAGTTTTTTCCCCCCGGTGTCAGTGTAATAATCCCCACCACCAGGTGTCAGTGTAATAACCCCACCACCAGGTGTCAGTAAAATCCCACCACCAGGGGTCAGTTAATAATCCTCACCACCAGGTGTCAGGGAAAAATCCCACCACCAGGTGTCAGTGTCCAGGTGGGTTTTCCCCCCCGGGGATTTAAAAATCCCACCCAGGTGTCGTGAATAACTCACCACCAGGTGTCAGTGTAAAAATCCCACCCAGGGGTCATTATAAAAAAATCCCCACCCATGTCGTATAATAATCACCACCAGGTGTCGTATAATAATCCCACCCACCAGGTGTCAGTATAATAAACCTCACCCCAGGTGTCAGTTAATAATCCTCACCAATTGTCAGATAATAATCCTACCACCCGGGGTCATTTAAAAACCCACCACCAGGTGTCAGTGTTTTCCCCGGGGTCAGTTAATAACCCACCACCGGTGTCAGTGTAATAATCCCCACCACCAGGTGTCAGTATAATAATCCTCACCACCAGGTGTCAGTATAATAACCCCACCACCAGGTGTCAGTATAATAATCCACCACCAGGGGTCAGTTAATAAATTTTACCACCAGGTGTCAGTTAATAATCCTCACCCCCGGTGCAGTTAATAAAATTTTACCACCAGGTGTCAGTTAATAAAACCCACCACCAGGTGTCAGTTTTTCCCCCGGTGTCAGTTAATAATCCCCACCACCAGGTGTCAGTGTAATACCCCACCACCAGGTGTCAGTTAATAATCCCACCCCAGGTGTCAGTTAAAAATCCTCCCCCCAGGTGTCAGTTAATAATCCCACCACCAGGTGTCAGTGTCCAGGTGTCAGTTAAAAATTTACCACCAGGTGTCATTTTAAAACCCACCACCAGGTGTCAGTTAATAACCCCACCACCAGGGGAGTTAATAATCTCACCACAGGTGTCAATTATAATAAACCCCCCCAAGGGGTTTTTTCCTAAAGGTTGATTAAATTAAATTCATTCCCGGAAAAAAACTTAAATGTATTTTCCTAAAGGGGCATATAATTACCCCAAGGGTCAAATTCCACCCCCAATGTGTGAATAACCTGGGTCATTTTCCCCAAAAAGGGGCATGATAATACCGGGGAGTAAATTCCCCCCACCCGTGAAATTTTCAACCAGGTGCGTATAATTCCTAACCAGGGTAGTGAATAATTTTCCCCCCAGGGGATGATAACCCCCCCAAAATGCGTGGGAAATTTTCCCCCCAGGTGTCATGAATAAAAAAACCGGGGAGTAAATTTTCCCCCCAGGGGATGTAAAACTAAAATGTAGTGAATAATTCTCCCACCTGTCATGAATAAAAAAAACCGGGGAGGGAAAAATTCCCCCCACCCGGTGATGTTTTCCCCCCCCGGT